>ML105034.1:97244-162309 GCA_003697995.1 Taxidea taxus jeffersonii | reverse complement strand
ATCAAGAGAGCAATAAAATCGACTGTTTTGACAATAACAGCAAGGCTCCTCATTAAGATCCAGGATCCAGTTGTCTGTGGGTTATTTTAATTGTTATTTAGTGTTTGGTAGTAGTTTTGAAAGAGTTGGAAATTTATTGTCTAGATTGAATCATGTTTACATGAATTTTACTTATATTCTTGAATCTTCTAAGTGAGGCAGAGCAAAAAGGCAGCCTGGGTTTTAGGGAGAAGTTAGTTTCTGCCTTAATGTGAAGGAATGGAGGGAAGAAGTTGGAATATAGTCCTTATTCATCAGTTTGCCTTCAGTAGGACCATGGTGAAAGGACCTTTCTGTATGATTGGATTAAGAGATCATGGATGAAGGTGACTTTATTTGAGGGGTTGGTTGTTGGGATAGAAGTGTGATCTAACTCAGGTTGGACACAGAGAGTGGAGGTGAAGTTGAAAGCTAGAATTAGGAGTGTAATAAAATCAGGCTGCAGAAACTAACAGGGTCTGTAGGATGTGGCAGTAAAGAGCAGAGCAGGGTGAAAGGGACATTTGTACTGCTTGAAGGAGGCAGAGAAAAAGATGAGGATGGAGGAGAGGAATAAAATATCAGCCTGCTTGAGATGGAAAAGTATTGTAGCTTGAAACCATTATAGAAAAACTGAAAGCCATTTATTTAATACTGTTAATCCATGGAAATGGTGGAAGAGGTACAAGTGTAATGATGTAAGAAATCCCTTTGTAATTCATTATATATTAGTATTCAATGCATACTTGTATTTTCCATGTATGGATTCATTATACCTGTAATATTTCTCATTAAGTAAATGTAAATTTTCATTTATTTAGTCATTTATTGGTGGCTTTTTTGTTGTGTGGCAACTAAATGGTAGGGTATCACAGCTCAGGAAAAGGGAAAGAGAAATGTAAATAAGTATAATCTATTCTGTTGCTAGGTTAACAGAGGAATGAGCTTCATATAATGTGGAAGTTGCTTTCGTTTATCTGTGATTTTTCCAAACAAGTTAATTCCTTGAAATACAGGGTAGCAACCTTTCTCATATTGAAGAAAGTCATACCAACTTGTAAGCCATAGAAAAAGATGAAAATTTTGCTAAAAGTGCCTTCTTTGAGGAAAAGTAGTGTAGTAATGAGGAACACAAATTCTTTGTCAGTTTTATGCATCTTTTTCTTTCGTGGTTAATTTTTTTTTTCTGTTTTGAGTTTCCTCTTTCTGAGGTCGTGAACATAATCTCCTGTATGAATTTCTCAAATCTTTATTGTTTGCCTTTCACAATTAGATTTATAACCTGCTTATGTATAATATGAGTATAATGTGAAGTAAATCTCAAATTAAATTTTTTTCCAAATGTATATTTAGTTTCCCTCGTAGCATTTATTGACAAACTAACCTTTCCCCTGGATTGCTTTTATTCTCTATTGCTCTTTTTGTCATAAATCATATATATATGTATATTTCATATATGTACAAATCTTTGTTCTCTTTTATTGGTCTTTTTGTCTCTTCATGCACCATTACCATACTGTCCTTTTGTAGCTTTATAGTAAATCTTACATTTCTGTTTCTTGAAGAATGTCTTCACTATTCTTGGCCCTTATATTTCAGTATAAATTTTAGAATCATTTTATAGTTTAAAAAAAAAAACTGTTGAAATTTTAGTTGGGATTACATTCAACCTAGAGATCACTTTGGAAAGAACTGACATCTACCATATTGAGTCTTCTCATCTAGGATCATAGTATATTGCTTAATTTATTTAGGTCTTTGCTAATTATTCTTAATATTCTCTTCAGTAGTCTTACATGTATTTTTTTTTAACTTACTTCGCTTTAACTTTAGACTTTTGGAAAAGTTGCAAGAACAATACTCTCTCAAAGTTCCTGTATACCCTTTACCTAGATTCCTTAAGGGAGTACTTTGCCACATTTTCTTTATCCTTCTTTCTCTTTACACACACACACACGCATATACAACCTTTCACACTTAGACTTTTTTGATTGTGTAAGTTTCATACTTATACCTCCTCCTTTACCCCTAAACACTTTGGTGTCTATTTCCTAATAACAAAATAATTCTCTTGCATGACCACAAGTAACACTTATTAATATTAATAATAATTTAAAATCTGCAGACATTATTTAGAGATGCAAATTGTCCCAAATATGCCATTGATAACACAAATAAATCCCAGATCATGTGTTACATTCAGTTGTCTTGTTGCTTTGGTGTCCTGTCATCTGAGCAGCTCCTCATCTTCCTTTGTGTTTCATGGGCCCTTTAAATTTTTGAATAATTCAAGGTAGTTGTTTTGTATAAAACCTTCCCACCCCTCAATTTGGATTTGTCTGATATTTCCTCATGATGAGATTTAGGTTATACCTTTTTGGCACTAGTAGCACAGAAATGGTATGATGTACTGAGCAGAATTTTGATCATTTGGTTAAAATGGTGTCTGCCTCCTTACATATAAAGTTACTGTTTTTTGCTTTGTAATTAAATATTTTTGGGGAGATGCACATATTTTTAAGCTAGATTTGTTCTTAGGTATTTGAAGTTGTTTGATGCTACTTTAAATAATATCTTTTTAAAAAGTCTTTTTTTTTTAAAGATTTTATTTATTTATTTGACAGATAGAGATCACAAGTAGGCAGAGAGGCAGACAGAGAGAGAGGAGGAAGCAGGCTTCCCATGGAGCAGAAAGCCCAATGCGGGGCTCGATCCCAGGACTCTGAGATCATGACCTGAGCTGAAGGCAGAGGCTTTAACCCACTGAGCCACCCCGGCACCCCAAGTCTTTTTTTTTTTTTTTAAGACTTTATTTGAGAGAAAGTAAGGGTGATAGCGAGAGAGAGCACCCAGGAGCCTGGGGGAGGGGCTAGGGGAGAAGCAGACACCCCACTGAGCAGGGAGCCCCATGCTGGGCTTGATCCCCTTACCCTAGGATCATGACCTGAGCCAAAAGCAGACAACAGACTGAGCTACCTAGGTGCCCCAAAATTTTATTTTCAACTCTTTATTGTTGGTATATAGAAATGCAATTTGTTTCTGTGTTTCACTCTTATATTCCACAAATTTACTGAACTCATTTATTATTGCTGTAATTTATGTATAGATTTAAAAAATATTTTCTTTGTGTATAGTCACATCTTATTTCTAATTTCCTTTTTCCCTTTTCTGTTTGTTTTCTTCTTATTCTACTCTCCCTTTCCTTCCTCTTTTTTTGTGAGTACCACTTAAGACATTATCTTTATAAACTTCTGCTTATTTTTTCAAGTATAGATGCCTAGAAATAGCACTAGATCAAAAAGTCTAAACATTCTTGATATATGTGTATAGCCATGCTGTTTTTCAAAATATAATGCCAGTTTACTTTTTTCACAGCAGTGCTTTCAGTTGTAAGTCCCACCATAACGTTTTCAGCATTGGTTATTACAATAATTTTTTTTTCTAAATCTGTAAGTAAAATTGGTAAAAAAAAAAGTATTGCCACCCTGATTTTTTATAATAATCTGAATAGTTTTGAGGCAGAAACCTTTGGTTTGAACATTTAAAAAGGTTTCTCTTGAACCACACTGACTGCTATCCATTTCTAAATGGCTTTCCGTTATGTGTATTGCAGCACATTATTGACTCCTTCTTTTGGGAACAGAAAACTGAGTATTAAGTAATATTAGGGGTGCCTGAGTGGCTCAGTCTCTTGGACATCTGCCTTCAGCTCAGGTCATGATCCTGGGGTCCTGGGATTGAGCTCTGTTTTGGGCTCCCTGCTCAGTGGGGAGTCTGCTTCTCTCCCTCTGCCTCCTGCTCCCCCTGCTCTTGCTCTCTCAAATAAATAAATAAAATCTAAAAAATAAAAAAGTAATATATATTAAAATGCCGAATTTTCTTGTGACAAAATATTTCTGCCAATGGGCTCTGATAGAAACATTTTTTTTATTTTTAAATTTTTAAAAATTTTTATATACACATATAATGTAACCCCACCACCCTCTCCCAACATAGAAACAGATTTTTTTTTTTTTTTTTTTTTTTTTTTTTTAGAAACAGATTTTTAAAGAAAATAGAAGTGTTGGCACAATTTTTTTGAAAGCAAGTGGAGGGACAAAGAGGATCCTTGTCTTAGTGCTCTTTGTTAATGTGGCTATGGATGAATCACTTAACTTTTCCCTGCCTTTGTTTTTGTATTTGGAAATGAACACAATAATATGGGTCATTGATTGTTCATATTTTAAAAACAGTCAGATTTTGATATTCTGCTGAAGAGTTGAAATACCAGTCACTGACTCAAAGTTTTTAAGTTTTGGGTTAAGATAGATTTATTTCATGACTTGATCCAATCCAACACATTTTAAATGTTTTTGTTTTGTTGATATTAATGTGGTACCCTGTATGATGATATGGATTATTAGTTTTTTATTAACAAAAGAAGCTATTCTCATTATCTAGAAGATAGGCTGAAACATATAATTATTTTCTGTAAAGTTAAAAAAGAATTTGTGCCATAGAAATTAAGATACCAGACATGTGTTTTTGTCGTTTTGCCAGAAAATAATAGTGGTTTCTCTCAAAAATATTCAGTGATAGAGTATCTTTGAATATTTCCACATTTGTTTTTATTCAATTGTAAGACTTCATTTAGAATGTAGCATTATTTATTTATTTATTTAGCATTTGAGCATATTGAAATGAAGCAAAAATACTAAAGTTGTAGGCTGTTTTTGGGATTGCTGCCATGTGGTAGGTACAGTATGTGAAGAGTGATGACCAGTAGTAGTGTTTTTGCTAGTTTTGGGTACTTATGTTTTTCCTTTATTGCACTGTTTTATTTATTGTATACATTTGAGTAACCTGTGAACTTCTTTTCATAATGATTTTAAAATTTAAAAGATATTTTTTAAAAAAATATTTTATTTATTTATTTGTTAGAGAGAGAGAGAGTGAGCACAGGCAGACAGGGAGGCAGGCAGAGGCAGAGGGAGAAGCAGGCTCCCTGCCGAACAAGGAGCCCGATGTGGGACTCGATCCCAGGAGGCTGGGATCATGACCTGAGCCGAAGGCAGCCGCTTAACCAACTGAGCCACCCAGGTGTCCCAAAATTTAAAAGATCTTAAATGATTTTATTCTAGCCTGGGAGTAAACCTTTTTCCATTTAGGGAACAAATTTCCAATTTTATAATGAAAGTTAGTGAGAATACAGGTCAGTGAAAGCAAAATTCATTTACCTGTAATGCATTTCATGGCAGCCTTTCAAAGATTAAGCTCCATTTCTTAAGTTAAGAATAATTGTATTAGTAGAATATTGGGGCTTTTAGAAAAAGTGATTAAAATTTCAAATGTGAAATTGTCAGATTAACAACGTTTCTTAAATATTTCCAGTGCAATGATGAAAATAATTAACAGTGCATTGTATAAAAATGTTTTTCCTTGTTAAACCCGAATTTCTTGTTTGCATACATTTATCTCTTCTTTCCCGATACTTCACTAAAATGATAGTAGAGGAATTTAAAAAAAAGAAATCTAAAAGGGCAAAGAGAAGAAGTAAAAGTAGATGAGGGATTTCAGCAAATTTGGATAGAGGAATAGTACCTGACTTAGTTAAGCAGAGGAATCTATTCTGAGTTCTTGCAGTGAGCAAAACCAACAAGAATGGATAGATCAAACTGAATAATCCCTGAAAGATGTAGGGTTTGGAGGTTTCAGTTATCTCCAAAGGTTAGGGTAAAGCCTTGGGGCAGAAAACAGTGGTGTTGGTTGAAAAGCTGTCAGTGAAGAGGTTAGGCCTCCAGATCCTTAATTATCTTGCCAAAGACTAGAGGCCTAGTTCTCTGGAAAACTGAACTTAGTTATAGGAAGATGAACAGATGCTAACAGTGGGAACATCCCCACAAAAAAGTTGAGTACTGCCCAGTTGCTTTAGAATGAAGTGTGCCAGGTGATAGTCTTGATGTAATTACACGGAGCTTTTGGCCAGCTTTAGTACCTTCTAAATGTGAATGGAAAACTAGATGTGTTGAGGAAGACCTTTCTATGGTAGAGAACAGAAATGGTAGGAAAAAAAAGGCAATGAGAAAGCAACAAAGATAATGGAGGGGTATTAAAAAAAATGTGATTGTAGAAATAAAATTTCAAGTAGAAGAATTAGAAAGTCAAGTGGGAGTCATTTCCATAAAAGTAGAATAAAGAGAGAAAGAAATGGATAAAGGAGGAGAACATGAGATTATCAGTCTCACAGAGGTAGAGCATCAAATTACAGAACTTTTAGAAAGAGAAAACAGAAAATAGGAGAACATGTTTTCAAATAAATAGTAGTAGTAGTAGTAGTAGTATCAGAACATCTAAGCTTTGTATGGTGTGTGCCTCCAGACTGCATCTCTTCTCAGAGTGAGGCAGCATAGTGAATTCAGGCAGTGTATGTTTAGCTTTGTCATCATGGAAATTTAGAACATCCATTAAGAAAAACTCCTTTAAGCTTGCAGCTTGGAGGAAGAACCAGAGAGGGATATAAAATGATCAGGAATCTGAAAGATAGCAGTTCTGGGTGCTGAAAATACTTGCTATACCTTTAAAATCCTGAAGAAAAATAACTTCCAAGTTGGAATTCAGGGGTGTGTGTGTGTGTGCGCGCACGCGCGTGTGTGTGTGTGTGTGTGTGTGTGTGTATGTTTTCAATCTGTCATTTAAGTCTGAAGGTAGAATAAAGACTTCTTTGGACATGAAAGGACTCCATTATACTATATACCCAGGAGAGAGCCGTGCAGGGGAAGTCCTAGAATGACAGGCAGCAAGTTTACAGAACAAGTATGCAAGGGCTGGGGAAGGGTAGAGTGAAGGGCAGGGCCCTGTTGTTGGTTATAAAGCCTTTAAAAGTAGCGTATTTGGCTTTTAAAAAAGCCTGCTCATGGGGCGCCTGGGTGGCTCTGTCAGTTGAGTTTCTGCCTCAGCTCCAGTTGTGAGGATTGTGATCCCATCGTCCTGGGATTGAGCCCCGTATGGGGCTCCCTGCTCAGCGAGGATCCTCCTTCTCCCTCTCCTGCTCCCCTTGCTTGTGTGCTAATAAATAAATAAAATGTAAAAAAAAACCCACTTTTTTATCACTTCAATAAAAAAATTTTTTTTTTTTATGTGCATTTTTATGAAGCATTACCAGTATTGAATGGGACTTACGAAAAGGTTGTGATTAATACTACTTTAATGTGAACAACTAAACTGAAGGAAGAAAGCAGGCTCAAACCATGAGTATGAAGAAATTCTTTCTTCACGAAGAGTACTCCTCGGTAGTTCTAATGGATTCTATTCCAGGATGGTAATTCTTGTGAATTGAGACTAAATTGTAGCTGAGTTGAATTTTAATTGTTGAATAATCACTGTGTAATTAAGCCCAGAAAATGAATGAATTATAAAAGTAGTAACTGAGTACTTAAAACTACTCTGACTTAAAGTTTTGGATTCAATTGACCTTAATAACTAGGGACTTTATAAAGTTGATACTGTTAAAACTCAAGATTGGATTTCAGTGTAGGTGGAAAGCAGCAGTTTTAAAGGAAACCATTCACAGCTGCGTTGGTGGTTAGGCGTGAAGGCAAAATGCCCAGTGTGTGGTAGGGAGAGAGTTTTCACTGGGAGATCTACTTAAAAAAACAACACAACAGTTTGCTTATTTTAAACTCTGTTTAGGGAAACTGAAGCCCTTTAACCTATAAATAACATTCCTTTGAGATATTGTCACGCTTTATGAGCTGGGAAGAGGTATGAAGCTTTGGATCATATAATCACTATTTTACATTTAAAAGAATCATTTTGTTTGTGAAAAGTTAATTATTTGATTACATTTTTATGTGCCTTGACAAAACCATTGTGGTTTCATAAAACACATTTTATTTACTTACTTATTTTAAAGATTTTATTTATTTCGAGAGAATGAGAGAGTGTGTATAAGCATGAGCAAGGGGAGGGGCAGAGGGAGAAGCAGACACCCTGGTGAGCAGGGAGCCTGATGTGGAACTCCATTACAGGACCCTGGGATCATAAAATGCCTTAAAAAAAGATTATTTATTTTGAGAGAGAGAGAATGCACACGCATGCAGGGTGAGGAGGAGCAGAAGGAAGGGGAGAGTCTTAAGGAGGCTCCATGCCTAGTGTGGAGCCTGATGCAGGGCTCCATTTCACAATCCTGAGATCATAACCTGAGCAGAAACCAAGAGTCAGACGCTTAACCAACTGAGCCACCCATTGCCCTAAAATACTTTTTATGAAGGATCATAATAACACATGAATTGTGTGTGTGTTTTTTTTAATTTATTTATTTGTTAGAGAGAGAGCAAGCACAGGCAGACAGAGAGGCAGGCAGAGGCAGAGGCAGAGGGAGAAGCAGGCTCCCTGCCGAGCAAGGAGCCTGATGTGGGACTCGATCCCAGGACGCTGGGATCATGACCTGAGCCGAAGGCAGCTGCTTAACCAACTGAGCCACCTAGGCGTCCCATGAATTGTGTTTATCTCAGGTCTTGCTCTGAAAATAAAAAGTCCTGGTAGTTTTTCTAACTCAGAGAAATCTCCATTATGTTGTTTGTTTTATTTGGTTACTTAGAAATATACTTTTTGTCGATATCTACTTGGAAAAAAAGTCTAACTCTTGCCTAAACTTCGGCAGCTGTTAGGTGAAACTGTGTGTTTTTAGCCATGTTTTGAGAATGTGTTGTGTTGCTCTATTTCCTTAATTTTATTTATCCAACACATTTGTGTGAAATGCTAAGTTGAATGAACAGCAACAAATAGATCTGATTTGAGGTATTATGTACAGTCCAACAGATTGTAATATCAGAAAAATCTAGTTGCTGAACAATAACCTTAAAAGATGATTGCTACACTAAATTTTCTATGTAGTGGATTTATGAGACAAAGTCTTGTAAAATATTTTTTTTCTTTTTTTAAGCTTTATTCACCTGGGATGCCTGGGTGGCTCAGCTGGTACAGCATCTGCTGTTGGCTCAGGTTATGGTCCCAGGGTCCCAGTGTTGAGTCCTGCATCAGGCTCCCTGCTCAGCCAGGAGTCTGCTTCTCCCTCTGCCTGCTGCTTCCTGTCTTATGTGCATTCTCTCTCTCTCTCCAATGAATAAAATCTTTAAAAAAATTTTTTATTTGCCTATTTTAGAGAGAGTGTGCATGTGAGTGGGGAAGGGTCAGAAGGAGAGAGACAGAGAGAATCCCAAGCAGATTCTCTACTCAGTGTGGAGTCCCACTCGGCATTCAATCCCAGGACCCCAAGATCACCCCCTAAACTGAAATCAAGAGTCAGTCGCTCAACCGACTGAGCCATCTAGAAGCCCCAGGTCATAAAATTGATAGCCAGTTAACTAACTTCATACATCAGGGATTAAATTTCTCATATAGTATTAATTTTTCTTTCCTTTTTTTTTTTTAAGGATTTTATTTATTAGAGAGAACACGTGAGCATGCATGAGTGGGGTGAGGGGCAAAGGGAGAGGGACAAGCAGACTCCCTGTTGAGCAGGGAGCCCAGTGCAGGGCGTAATCCCAGGACTCCGAGACCATGACCTGAGCTGAAGTCAGATGTTTAACTGACTGAGCCACCCAGGCACCCCTTAGTTGTTGTTGTTTTTTTTTTTTTAATTTGGTTTGAAATACCCAGTCAGCTACTAAATCTGTTCAGTTTATTTGTTCATTCATGCAGTTAGTAACTATTTGCTGTCTGGAATCTATCCCATTCTGTCATTCTCTCTGATACTGCCCTCATTTTGATATCTTGTTTTTTTCCCCTCATCTTACTGAATTCTTACAGTCTCTTCTACCAGAACACAGTTATCTTTTCAACATGCCAATTTAATTAGCTTGCTCATCATTGCCTTTAGAATAAAGAATTAGAGTTAAGGACCTTTATACTTTGACATGGTCTGTCTTTCCAGCTTCATCTTCCACCAAATCTTTTTTCTTCTCCTCTTTCACAATCTGTCCTCCAGTTACAGTTCCACATTTTTAAATTTGTTTGCCATTTTATTTGTCTAGAATACCACTCCATAATTCTCTATTTGTTGAAATTTTTGGACCTCCAGGGTCAGCTTAAATTGCTCTCTCTAAAGCCCAAGTAAGTCCCCTTGGGCTGACTTCACTCAGGCAAAGTAATCCTGCCTTGATGTTCCTATATAAGAGTATTTTACTTTGGTCACTTAATTAGATGAAACACTTCAGCCAGGGAAGAACAAAATTGTTTATTGGTGAGAGAGGGACAGGATGAAAGATCAGGAAAAAGCAATGTGAGCATAGTAGATATCATCAGTGTTTGGAATGTTCACATTAATATTTAAAAAAAGTATTAGTCCTATATAAGGCAAGCAAATATAGACTTCTTTATAAGGCAAGAAAGTATTTGCTTTGTCTCCCAACTCCCCCCCCCAACCCCCCATTTACTTAATGAAAAGTAAGGTTTGTAGTTTGGGGTTTGAGTCTTTATCTCAGGGAATTAAAATAGCTCTTATGCCTTGATTTTTGCCTGTTCTTTGGGCCTAAGTTTGTGTTCTCATTGGAGAAAAGAGAAGGAAAGAGAAGGTGGTTTAGACTAACTTTGTTCATTTTATAGTACTTAGAGACATCGCACAGCACTTCTTTTTTTTTTTTTTTAAGATTTTATTTATTTATTTGGCAGAGATCACAAGTAGGTAGAGAGGCAGGGAGAGAGAGAGAGGAGAAAGCAAGCTCCCTGCAGAGCAGAGAGCCCAATGTGGGGCTCTATCCCAGTACCCTAGGATCATGACCTGAGCCAAAGGCAGAGGCCTTAACCCACTGAGCCACCCAGGTGCCCACAGCACTTACTTCTTGAGTACTTCTTCCTAGCCTCTGTACCATCTCTCCTCCCCCTGCCCTGAAATAATTCGTTGGAATTCTTTTAATGACAATGGGAGATAATGTTATAGTTTTAGGGATTTTTAGGATTTTATTTCTGCATGTGCTTCTGTTTTGTTTTGTTTTAGAAAAAAGTGTGCTTTTGCTTTTTGTTTAGGATGAGAAATACGATTTTTATTTTTTTGGTGCTATGCCTGACATCATAATAGGAATCCAGTACATCCTCACAGGATGTATTTGTAATAATGCTACTTCATGGTACAAAGCCCATTGAAATTTCACTTTCCCCTAACAGTTCCCCCATAAATATGTGACATTATGTGCTGAAGATATTATATTTTATAGGAAGATTTATTGTTAAAGTACTTATAGAGTCTCATCATTCTATTACTGCTTGAGGGTTAGTATTTGTCATCACAAGAGAAGTATATAGTTCTTCATAAAAGTGAGAAGAACTGAAATCAAGTAAATCTGTATTTTCTATAGGAACTATTTCAGAATAGTTTTGTCAGAGAATTAGCATTTTAGTCTTCTGATGGTTGCCTTTTCTGCTGGTGATTGGTAGTTGAGAAAGAAAAATTGTTCCTAGGTGTTCGTAAGTATTTTTCAGTTTATTCTTTCAAAGTGAGTGAAATTACTGTTATCCCCAGAGATTAGAAAATATTATTAGATAACATATGGTTCACTGTGAGGCTTTTACCCATTTATCCTAGAATATCTGGTTGAGGACTAATTCTGTGAAAAAGATTTATTGATTCTATTACATTAAGTTGACTTTTTTTTTTTTTTAAACTCAAGTGTCTGGAGGAATCTGCAATATTTACTCTATGACTAATTAAAAGTTAAAATTTATGCCCTGTGGAAAAACTGCTTCCTGAAAGCCTTTCTCATTATTTAAGAACATTTAATCAGAGACCCATCTCAGTATATAATGAACTTTTGTAAAGTTCTCCTGCGAAGTGGGAATGCCTAGCTAAGAATGGACATTGGCCTTCTTTTTCTTAGATTCTTGTTTGCTTTATATTTAGTCACATAAGAAAAGTGGCATCAGGCCTTACTTTAACCAAAGAAAATTCGGAATTGGTATGAAGCTGAATGAATATGAATGGATTAATACTACCATTTACAAATGCATGCCATGAGGTATTTTCCCTAACAAAATCAAGAGCAGTCAGGACCTGGAAACTGCTGAAGTACAAAGATTCCTATCTCAAGGGCCTTCAAGTACAAGTGGATCTCCTTAATCTATTTTCAGTATTTCAAAAAGCCTGATGGAAGGTTTATATTTGCTGTGATGGAGGTGGTGTAGGCCAGCTGAGCTGTTGTTTTTTTGCTTTTGGTTTCTTGCTTCACTGTAGTAACACTAGCTATTTTATAGGTGACGGAGCTATAAAATTAGTCAGTTTAACAGATGCCTGTTTTGTGCCAAGCACTGTTTTTAGGCTTCTACATTCATACAATGAATTAAAAAGCCTCTGGGTTCAAGAAGCTTGTACTCTAAATAAGGAAATAATATATGTCAGATGTTAAGGGCTGTAGGAAAAAAGTAGGCAAGGGTGTCAGGGTGTGCTGGTTTTGAGCAGATGGATGGGGTTGCTATTTTATGAAAGGTGGTGTATAGAATCCTCTATTATAAGATAATAGAGCAAAGACTTAAAGAAGATAGGGAGCAAAGTTTACTGGTATCTTTTAGGCAGAGGTATTGAATCAGTAAATGCCAGAGTCCTGAAATGGATGCATGCCTAGTGCATTCAAGGAATAGCAAGGAGACCATCATGAATCAAGTAGAGTGAATGAGAAGGGGAGTTGGGGGAGACTACGCCAGAATGCTTATGAGCAGGGGGTACAATTTGTGAATTTGTAGACTTTTATGTGAGTGAGATGGGAGGCACTGGAGAGTGTTGAGCCGAGAATACCACATAATTTATGTTATAAAAGGATCAAACTGCTATACTGAGCACTGACCCTGCGTAAGCAACAGAGGAAGCAGGAAAAGCTGCTGGAAGTTACCACAGTACTCTTGGTGAAAGCCTGTGTTGACTAGGAACAGGGTAGTACTGGTTGCACTCTTGAGACCTGGTTAGATTCTGGATGTAATTAAAAGAGCGAACAGGATTTGTCAAAGGATTTGATGTAGAAAGGGAGAGAGGAGAGTTGAGGATGACGTCAAAATTTTTGGCGTGTGCAAGAGTAAGGATGAAATTGTCATTTTGTGAGAGAAGAAGAGATCTATAAGAGGAATAAATTTTGAAAGTGGAGATGGTAGGTCATTTTAGGATATGATAACTTTGAGATGGCTGTTGGTTTCCTAAGTAGTGATATTAAGTAGGCTATGAACTCTAGATAACTGGAATTCAGTGGAGAGGTGTTACCTGAGGATAGAAATTTGGGCATTATTAGCATGTGGGTAATGTTTAAATATTTAAGACTAAACAAGAAAGCAAGGGGATGAGAGTGGATAGACAAATGCTGTCCAAGGATTGAGCCTCAGGAGTTTCTGATGTTGAAGAAGTAAAGGGGATCCCAGCCAAAGGAGACCAGACTTTTTTTTTTTTTTTTTTTTTAAAAATAGGTTTTTAGATATGGTTATCAAAGCAAGTTATGGTGTGGGATTCGAAGTAACTAATTAAATTACATTTAAAAAGAAATTCAAGGGGTGCGTAGGTGGCTTAGTCATTAAGCATCTGCCTTCCACTCAGGTCATGATCCCAGGGTTGTGAGATTGAGCCCCATATCAGGCTCCCTGCTCTAAGGGAAACCTGCTTCTGCCTTTTCCACTCCCCTCTCCTTGTGTTCCCTCTCTTGCTGTCTCTCTCTCTGTCAAATAAATAAATAAAATCTTAAAAAAAAAAGAAATTTAAAAGATAGTTCAAGTTTCTTATTTTGTGAAATATCTGAATATTCTTACTGCACATTTCTGATATGTCAATTAAGAAACAATAATGTAACAATATTTCATAACTAAATCAATAAAATGAAAATCTGATGAAATGCTCCATTCCTTTAAATATTTGTCTGACTCTCAGCTAGTCATTTAAATGCAGTGTTACCTGGAAGATAAAATTAACTCCACATGTCATCATGTTTACCTTTTAGCACAAACCATTCAAGTCAAGAACTTCTGGTGTGAGGAAAAAAAATAACTTCTGGTGTGTACTTTCTTGTGGTCTACCCATTAAAGAATTCAAGTCCAGTTTACAAGTAAGAAATAATAAACATTTTAATTGTTTATGCAAGAAGTATTAAGAGGATTTTCATGAAGTCTTTTTTTTTTTTTTTTTTAAGATTTTATTTATTAGAGAGAGAGAGCACGTAAGAGAGAGCATAAGCCGGGGATGGGGGGTGTAGAGAGGAAGAGAGAGAAGTAGACTCCTCGCTGGGCTGGGAGCTGGACATGGGGCTCCATCCCAGGATCCTGGATTGTGACTTGAGCTAAAGGCAGACACTTAACTGACTGAGCCACCCAGATGCCCCTCATGAAGTCTTTATATATCTTTTAGGTTATGTTTATTTCTTATGCCATTAAAAAATAGGTTAGGACAATGTAGTATATTATACAAATAGGTCTTTTAAGCCTAGTGATAAATCTAAACCAGTGGTGCAGGTAAGAAGTTTGAGTAGGCAAAGCTGTGTAGTGCAGTGGTTATGTGTTTGGACTTGGGGTCACACAGGATTCTTATCTTCTCCCAACACTCATTTCTTAGTTTTCTCTGCTGGGGCAATTTGCCCCAAATTTCCAAATCGGGATATAGTAAAAATTAAGTGAGATAACATATTCCAGTACTCTAGTGCAATGTCTGGCATATAGTGAGTGGTCTGTGAAACATTATTGTAATTTTGTTGTTTCCTTTGACTAATTGAATTGAACTCCATACCATCTGTGAGAAGAAAATTGTCTTTAGTTCTTGTTTTTGTGTGATATACCCATGCACATGCAGCCCAAGTTAGTAATGTTAAAGAAAAACCACTTAGTTTTATGAATTACATGAAAACTTTATTGAATATCATATGTTTTATCATCTCATTTATGTAAGAGTGACAGAAATTATAGTAGAATAACACATTCTACTCTTTTTAACTTGTCTGTCTCAGAGTTTATTCCTCCTGATCATAGCATTTGAGAGTTTGTTTTCCATTTAAGGAGTACCTATCTTAGGAGAACTATGTGGACTGAATTGGATTGGACTTGGGGTCAACTCTTAAAATGGTGTTGCTGTTTGTAGGTGAAAATCAACTAGTATTATGCACATTTTAGGAGAAGTAAAAAGCTAGAGTTGTCAGTGATGTGTTTTTTTTTTAATATTTTATTTTTATTTATTTATTTGAGAGAGAGACAGTGACAGAGAGCATGAGCGAGGAGAAGGTCAGAGGGAGAAGCAGACTCCCCGTGGAGCTGGGAGCCCGAGGTGGGACTCGATTCCGGGACTCCAGGATCATGACCTGAGCTGAAGGCAGTCGCTCAACCAACTGAGCCACCCAGGCGCCCCTTGTCAGTGATGTGTTTAAAAGACTAAGGATTGTTCAAACTTCTTATGACCTTGATTGATGATGGTGTAGTGTCCAGATTGTGGTTTGCTCACATAAAGATCTTTTAGTCTGAAAAATCGGAGTAACATTGACTCAAGGTCTGGGATTTAAACTGTAGAATATTTCAATTTGAGCAGAATGGGGACATTTTATATAGCAGGATCCTTCAGGAGAAAAGGCCTTTCTTTTGGGTTTGAAGACCAACTTAAAATTTCACTAACCGCTTATTGGGACCTCAACATTATCCCATGGTGGAGACAGTGAATTAAAGTCTTCAGTCTTTTAGAAACTCCTTTTTTTAAAAGACTGACAACTTTTTTTTTTTAAAGATTTTATTTATTTATTTGATAGAGATCACAAGTAGGCAGAGAGGCAGAGAGAGAGAGGAGGAAGCAGGCTGTCCGCAGAGCAGAGAGCCCGATGTGGGGCTCGATCCCACGACCCTGGGATCATGACCCGAGCCAAAGGCAGCGGCCTTAACCCGCTGAGCCACCCAGGTGCCCCAAGACTGACAACTTTTAAGAAGTAACCTTTAAATCTAGCACTAAGTACAAAACTGAGTAACTTCTGGGTGTAATCATTGGACAATATACAAGATTAGTCACAGGGTATAGAAAATCTGAATCACCTGGGATAAATTAATATCTTGCTATTCTGGTATTTTAACCTCTGTAAAAGAAATTTTGGGGTTCTGAAATAAACTGAGATGTTTAGTTTCTGAGAATATAGGACTTTCTCTTGAATGATCTACATTTTGACTAGGTTATCTTAGTATAGATTATCTCCATATTATTGTTATTATTTTTAATTTCAACTCAGACCTTTTATTGTTATTATTGGCATTCAGCTGTGCAATTTGCTTTTTTTTTTTTACTAGACAAAGACTTTTTTTGAAATTTAAATTCAATTAATTAATATGTAGTATATTATTAGTTTCAGAGGTAGAGTTCATTGGTTTATCAGTCTTATATAATATCCAGGGCTCATTACATCATGTCCCCTCCTTATGTCCATCACCCAGTTACCCTATCTCCCCCATCCCTTTCCCCTCCAGCAACCCTGTATGTTTCCTCTCATTAAGAGTCTCTCCCTCTCTGATTTCATCTTGATTTATTTTTCCCTCTCTTCTCCTATGACCCTCTGTGTTGTTTCTTAATTTCCACATATGAGTGAGATCATTTGGTAATTGACTTTCTCTGATTGATCTATTTCTCTAAGCCTAATAGCATTTACTTTCATCTAGGTCATTGCAAATGGCAAAATTTCAATTTTTTTGATGTCTGAGTAGTATTCTGTTGTACCTTATGTATCCATTGATCTGTTGAGGGACATCGGGGCTCTTTCCATAGTTTGGTTATTATGGATATTGCTGCTATTAACATTGGGGTGTAGGTGCCCCTTCAGATCACTACATTTGTATCTTTGGAGTAGTTACCTAGTAGTGTATTTGCTGGGTCATAGGATAGCTCTATTTTCAACTTTTGAGGAACCTCCCTACTGTTTTCCAGAGTGGCTACATCAGCTTGCATTTCCACCAACTGTGTTGGAGGGTTCCCCTTTCTCCAAATCCTTGGCAACACCTGCCATTTCCCGAGTTGTTAATTTTAGCCATTCTGACTTGTATGAGAGATGGTATCTTATTGTGGTTTTTGATTTGTATTTCCTGACGCCAAGTGATGTTGAACATTTTTTTCATGCATCTTTTGGCCATTTAAGTGTCGTCTTTGTATAAATATCTGTTCATACCTTCTGCCCATTTCTTGATTGGATTATTCTTTGGGTGTTGTGTTTAATAAGTTCTTTATAGATTTTGGATACTAGGCCTTTATGTGATAAGACATTTGCAAATATCTTCTCCCATTCTGTTGGTTGTCTTTTGGTTTTGTTGACTATTTCCTTTGCTGTTCAAAAGCTTTCTATCTTGATGAAGTCCCAGTAGTTCATTTTTGCCTTTATTTCCTTTGCCTTTGGAGACATGTCTAGCCAGAAGTTGCTGTGGCCAAGGTCAGAGAGGTTGCTGCCTGTGTTCTTCTCTAGGAGTTTGCTGGATTCCTGTCTCACATTTAGGTCTTTTATCCATTTTTGAGTCTAATTTTGTGTATGGTATAGAAAATGGTCCAGTTACATTCTTCTGCATGTGTCTGTCCAATTTTCCCAACACCATTTGTTGAAGAGACTTTCTTTTTTCTATTGGATATTCTTTCCTGCCTTGTTGAAGATTAGTTGGCCATAGAGTTGAGGGTCCATTTCTGGGTTCTCTGTTCTGTTCCATTGATCTGTATGTTTGTTTTTTTTGCCAGTACCATACTTCTTGATGATTGTAGCTTTGTAATAGAGCTTGAATTCCACTAGCATTGCTTTTCTTTATCAGCATTCCTCTGGCTATTCAGGGTCTTTTCTGGTTCCATACAAATTTTAGGAGTATTTGTTACAGCTCTGTGAAGAAAGTTGGTGATATTTTGATAGAGATTGCATTAAATGTGTAGATTGCTCTAAGTAGCATAGATGTTTTAACAGTATTTGTTCTTCCAGTCCATGAGTGTGGGACGTTTTTCCATTTCTTTGTGTCTTCTTCAGTTTCTTTCATGAGTGTTCTGTAGTTTTCTGAGTTCAGATCCCATGCCTCTTTGGTTAGGTTTATTCTTAGGTATCTTATGGTTTTGGGTGCAATTGTAAATGGGATTGACTTCTTAATTTCTCTTTCTTTTGTCTCATTGTTGGTGTTTAGAAATACAGCTGATTTCTGTGCATTGATTTCATATCCTGCCACTTTGCTGAGTTCCTATATGAGTTCTAGCAATTTTGGGGTGGAGTCTTTTGGACTTTCCACCTCTAGAGTATCATGTCATCTGCAAAGAGGGAGAGTTTGACTTCTTCTTTGCTGTTTCAGATGCCTTTTATTTCTTTTTGTTGTCTGATTGCTAGGCTAGGACTTCTAGTACTGTGTTGAATAGCAGTGGTGATAGTGGACATCCCTAGCGTGTTCCTGACCTTAGCAGAAAAGCTCTCAGTTTTTCCCCATTGAGAACGATATTCACTGTGGGCTTTTTGTATATGGCTTTTATTATATTGAGGTATATTCTCTTTATCCCTGTACTTTGAAGAGTTTTAGTCAAGAAAGGATTCTGTATTTTGTCAAATGCTTTTTCTGCATTTGTTGAGAGGATTGTATGGTTCCTGTCCTTTGTTTTATTAATATATTTTATCACATTGATTGATTGCGGATATTGAACCAACCTTGCAGCCCAGGTGAATAATCCTTTAAATGTACTGTTGGATCTTATTGGCTAGTCTATCTTGGTGAGAATTTTTGCATCCATGTTCATCAGGGATATTGGTTTGTAATTCTCCTTATTAGTGGGGTCTTTGTTTGGTTTTGGGATGAAAGTAATGCTGGCCTCATAGAAAGAGTTTGGAAGTTTTCCTTCCATTTCTATGTTTTGAAACAGCTTCAGAAGAATAGGTATTAATTCTTCTTTTAATGTTTTATGGAATTTCCCTGGGAAGCCATCTGGCCCTGTACTCTTGTTTGTTGGGAGATTTTTGATTACTGCTTCAATTTCCTTGCTAGTTATGGGTCCATTCAGGTCTTCTGTTTCTTCCTGGTTCAGTTTTGGTAGTTAATACTTTCCTAGGAATGCATCCATTTCTTCCAGATTGCCTAATTTGTTGGCATATAGTTGCTCATAGTAAGTTCTTATAGTTGTTTGTATATCTTTGGTGTTGGTTGTGATCTCTGTTTTTTCATTCATGATTTTATTGATATGGGTCCTTTCTCTTCTTTTGGTAAGTCTGGCCAGGGGTTTATTGATCTTATTAATTCTTTCAAAGAATCAGCTCCTAGTTTTGTTGATCTGTTCTACTGTTCTTCTGTTTTCTATTTCATTGATTTCCGCTCTCATCTTTATTAATTCTCTTCTGCTGGGTTTAGGCTTTATTTGCTGTTCTTTCTCCAGCTCCTTTAGGTGTGAGGTTAGGTTGTGTATTTGAGACCATTCTTGTTTCTTGAGAAATTAAAATCATTTTGTAAATATTTTTAATACTTGATAACCATATAATGAACTTACCAATA
The DNA here is from genome assembly GCA_003697995.1 of Taxidea taxus jeffersonii. Classification (NCBI taxonomy): domain Eukaryota; kingdom Metazoa; phylum Chordata; class Mammalia; order Carnivora; family Mustelidae; genus Taxidea; species Taxidea taxus. The sequence continues at coordinate 142,845 of ML105034.1, read as the reverse complement.
AAATATTTGCTTTTATTTTTTAACCCTCTTTTTTGGTTGGCAAGTTAATTTTAGCTGTACCAGTTAAGTTGAAGTTAGTCTTGGTGTTCTGAGTCTGTTTCTAAGAATCACATGGTCATAGACTTAGCTTTAAATATTAATCAATACATTGGGCTTTCTGAGGCTTATTTGGAAGTATAGAATAGCTGTACATCAGGATCATGGCTAAGATCAGTTGTATCTACTACTATTAAAACCAGAAAGACTGTCATAACTGACCTAGACATTTTTTACTTTTTTTTTTTTAAGATTTTATTTATTTGACAGAGAGAACACACACAGGGGGAGTGGCAGGCAGAGGGAGAAGGAGAAGCAGGCTCCCCCCTAGCAATAAGCCCAGTGTGGGACTTGATATTGAGCTCGATCCCAGGACCCTGGGATCATGACCTGGGCTGAAGACAGACGCTTAACTGAGTCACCTAGGTGCCCCAACATTTCTTGTCTTTTTTGATGTAGACTGAGAAACATTAGAGCTTTTATTTTCTCAACAATATCTAAAGCTAAAACAGTGGCTGGGTTTTTATAGGGCTTGATAAATATTTACTAAAATAATGAGTGCATATCAGACTTCTTAAATTGAGGTAGGTTTTAGATCTTATTATCTTGAGATGGTTTCTGATTTTTTTAAATTATATTTTATAAAGATTTTATTTATTTGAGAGTGCACATAAGTGGATTGGGGGGCAGAGAGAGAGGGAGAAGCAGACTCCCCACTATGCAGGGAGCACAATGTGGGGCTCTATCCCAGGACCCTAGGATCATGATTTGAGCTGAAGACAGCCTCTTAACCAACTGAGCCACCCAGGCACCCCTCTTATTTTATTAATTAATTAGTTAGTTAACTAATTAATTTGACTATGCCACCCCAGTGCCCTTAGGCACTGCTCTTTTTAAATTTAATTTAATTTTATTATTTTTACTTATTTATTTATTTGACTGTGCCACCCCAGTGCCCCTAAAAATGTTTTTAAGCAGAGAAGTACAGTGAAAAAGAACAATATCATTTGGAGAAATAAACAATAGCAGGAGAGTGGGGTGATTTAATGTGGCCTCATCTTACATCCTTTTCCCTCAAAGGGTTATTATTATTATTTTTTAAAATTTGTTTGACAGAACCAGAGGGGAGCAGCTGAGGGAGAAGCAGGCTCCCCGCTGCGCCCCTCTTATTTTATTTCTTTGTCATGAGTTTGGACTTTGTGGTAGGTATTTTATCTCCCTTGTTTATGAATGGTCATTGCTGATAAAACCAAGATAATAGCAAATTTCAGTACTGATGTTTAATGAATGTGTTATCCAATATTACAACAATCATATAATTCCCATACTTTGTACAATTAGCAGAACAAGATTAACTTGGAAATGTTTAATTTAGTGACTAGATGGAACCTTGCTGAAGTATTTTGGAGAATTCTGTTGTATAAGGAAGTTCTTATGGAACTGAAGTACTCAGTGAAAGATTGTGCTAGGTACACACAGAATACACCAACCACAGCCAGCTGTTACCTGGTGCCCTGTTTTTTCACAGTATTTGCACACCAGCGAAGCTAATAGCTTGCAGGATATACTGATACAGAGGAGAGTTAGCTGCCAGTTTAAAGCGTGTGTGCCAAAGGTGCACATAACATTCTTTTGACCAGAGAGGCCAGGGCCTGGCCAGATGAAAGAGTAGCAGATTTGATACACCTATGCCACTTTCTTACCTTACTAGAATGTAAGATCCTGGATGGCAGGGGTTTATGCCAGTTTTATTTACTGCATTATTCCAGCTGATTGTTTTCCTATTAGAAAGCTGCATGAGGATGGCATATCTGGCTGGCTCAGTCAGTGGAGCATGTGACTCTTGATCTCCGGGTTGTGAGTTCAAACCTCACATTTGGGTACACCCAAATTTACTTAAAAATAAAATCTTAAAAAAGAAAAAAGAGAGCTGTACAAGGCCAGATTGTGTCTCTTTTTGCTCACCATTATATCCCTACCAGTTAGCAGTATGTAATACATAATAGGAGACTAATTAATTAATTAATGGAATAAATTATGTAGAAGGCAGAATTATAAAGGTTCTGCACACTCTGTTTAATGCTCCTTTCTTCCTTTTTGATATCTTTTTCTGGCTTTTTCAGCCCAGCTCTAAATTACCTTTAGTTAGTACTCAATTCCTAATACCCTAGACAATAAAATATAAGGCATTGTTATGAATCATAGCTATGATATTTGAAGTGTAATCTTTGAAGGTAAAGGAGTAGGTGATGGCTCATGTTTTGTGGTATGGGCCTACCCTTTCTATTTGTGGCCCAGGGTTTTTATATTGCAATTATCACTGGAATTGTTGAGAAGGAAGAACATGGATGTGTATTATTTGTTACTGTAACCTTTAATATGTCTGGTGCCCAGGGAGCCTTCTGGTGCTACACTTCTAACTTTAAACAAAGAATAAATGAAAAGTTAGTATAATGCCTCTGAAAGGCTACAGATTTCCTTCTATAGATTAATGCTTCTGTAGATTACAGTTGACCCTTGAAAAACATGAGGGGATGGGGTACTGACGCCACCCCAACAATTGGACATCTGCTTATAACTTTAGACTCCCACCCCACCTGAAACTTTATTGATAGGGAGACTGCAAGAGATCACTTTTTACTGTAATACAAAATATATTGGAGAAATGAACTGCTCACTGAGAGATGATTAGTGTCACATGGTATTTTAAGTGGATACTTGCAATACTTGAGTTTACTGCAATAGCAACAGGAGGTGGTTATGAAATTATTACCATAGTACAGCATGCACTATAGTTAATTTTATGGAACTATGATTCAGTACTATCTGTTTATGGTTCTCTCAGCTGTGAATGGTATATTGTATGGTCTGTGTTTGTGTAAATTTTTATAAATTGTAACTTTTTTAGTAGGATTTAAATATATTTTATGGCATCAAATGATAAATTAGAGTACCATCTACATATATTTTATTAGACCTATATCTGTATTTTACAAATTCATGATATACCTTTTTCTTAATTTTTTTTAATATTTCTAGGCTATGTGGTTTATCTGTGAGTTTTTTCAAATTGTTACAAATCTCCAAAAAAAATTTCCAATATATTTATTGAAAAAAATCCACAAGTGGAACCATGCAGTTTAAACCCATGTCATTTAAGTGTCAACTGTACTTCTATAGATTACTGTAGTGCTTACTTAAAAAAATATGGTTGTTAATTAAGTTCTAAAAACTAGATAATTTTTAGTTGATGATGGCATACTGTAAAATATTTCTGTTCTTTCCCTAAAAAACTTAAGGAATTTCAAGAATTTCAAATTTGCTAACCTAACTCTAATGATAGATACATATATGTGATCAGGCTTCAATGTGTTTAAGGTTTCCAGTATAATTGCACTGGGAATTGAGATGTCCTTAAAATTTCCTTTGTAGTTTCTTTTTAAGTATTCTTCATAAGCAAACATGCTTTATTTAATAAGTGTGAATGTTGATTGCATGGGTTTTTTCTGAATGGTTTTCTGGGAACAAGTAGTAACATGTCTAAAATAATTTTGTCTTTTGTGGGTTGAATACATTGGACTTCATTGTTGAAGGATAATTTGTTATAGGTAGGATTCTAAAAACAATTAAGTGAAACTTTATTAAAAAGATTTATTCTAATATAAACCATGCACTAGGTAGAAAATAATATTTAATTTAATAGGGGAGAATATATCCACAGTTTCTCTAGACATAAATACATAATTGGTACAGAGTTAGAGTAAGACAAGTTTAGATGAGAATCTAGGCCAACTTCATGAGGTCCAAGGTCAGTGGATGTCTTTGATGATAGTGCTCAATATGGCTATCTCTTGGGTCATACTGTGCCAGTTTAGGCTGGTTGTTTGCCTAAGTACAGGGCTCTAAGTTGGAAATAATTTTCCTTTGGAATTTTATAGGCATTGCTTTGTTGACTTCCTGCTTCAGTATTGCTGATGTCATTTTGATTCATGATCCATTGGATGTTTTTTCCTTCTGATTTCTCTAGGTATGTGTAGCATCTTCTCTTTATTTCAGGTAATCTGAAATTTGACATGGTGTCTTGTGTGTGTGTGTGTGTGTGTGTGTGTGTGTGTTTCCCAGTTATTGTATTGAGGACTTAATGGGCATTTTAGCTAACCTCTAGAAAATCATGCCTTTCAGTTCAGTTTCACTAAACATTTTAATTTTCTCCCTTCTGTTTTTTTTAGGGGGGCAGGATGTCTGCTGTTCCTGATATTTTGATGCTTAATCTTTTTATTTGTCTAATTTTCATGCCTCTTTCTTCGTCCCCTCTCCTATCTTTTTTTCTTAATTATTCTGGCATTTCTCATTCCAGAGAATGTCTTTTTCAGAGAATAACCTCTCAGAGTAGTTTCTCTCAGAGAAGTTTCTCTTAGAGTAGTGATGGGAGTGGGGATATATTTGCCTAGCAATGTGGACTATGTGCATGTTAGTGCATGTTAGAGAAAATCTCTTTCTTAAACAACTTTCACTTAGTCTTTCTTATGTTAGATTTTCTCTTTTTGGACTTGGTTCTAGAAATGTCTTTGCGCTATAGTTATTATGTCTTTTGAGATTCAGTGGTATAATTTGGGTTGTCTTAATCTTTCCCTACTCCTGACTTGAGATTCAGCTCTCTCAGTTTTGCTGAGTCTGTTGCCTCTTAACCATTTGCTTTCCAACTTCCAAAATACTGTTGTCTTCTCTTTGTTTTTTTCCCATCCTTTTGGGCTGATTTCTTTTTAAGGAATCAGTTTACTGTAGATGTAGGAATTTGATGAAGGGGCAACATTAGATGTGTGCCTTTAAATCTGTTATCTTAACTGGGAAATTGCAGCTAATGATTCAGAATGGGAAAGCAGTTTGAATAGTTCAAGGGAATTTGCCATTTTTTTTTTTTTTAGACTTTGAGGATTTTCCTGTGATTTTTTTTCAGATACTTAATTATTGCTAAATGATATTTCATAACTATTCTGTAATTTCCCTCTGTACTTAGAAGAATAGCAAGACTGTTTTTGTAACATTTATTGGTGGCTTCAGTCAACAGATATTGGGGAAAATAGGTGAGAGCAGTATGGCACGCATCTGTTGGGTACCATTAGGTTGATGATCTCAGTTTTATGTCACTTAATCCTCATAGCAATTCTGTAAGGTAAGTGATATCACTTATGGGTAAGGAAAGATAATGATCAGAGAGATTAAGTAACTTGCTTAAGAGCCAGTCAGTGTTGGAGCTTAGTTTCAAGCTTAGGTTTTTAAGAGCTTTCACCTCTTTTTAGTTCACCATCTCCTTTTACTCTTTGAAACTGTATGCACAATTCATTCATTCACTCAGTGACTTTTAACTTGCCTGCTCTGTGTTGGGCCTTGGGAACACAGAGGGGACTAGGTCATTCCCTGATGGAATAGGAATGGACATGATCAGATTTACCTTTCAGTAGGATTTCTGGTGATCCATGCAGATTGACAAGAGTAGCAACAATAAGCAGCTTAAGTTAATTACAGAAGTCCTGGTAAAAGACCATGTTGGTTTTAACTAGATAACAGAGGCAATATAGAAAAGTGGGTGAAAATGAGATGCCTATTGGAGATAGAATTGACAGGTTTAGGGGAGTGATATGAATTTGCAGGGAGCTGGAAGAACTAAGGATGACTCCATGTTTGATTTGAATTGAGTGTTGTTGGTGCACTTACTGATATAAGGAGTAACAGGCTGGTGTGGTGGAAGAGAGTAATAATATAATCACAGCAATGTTACATCTTTTAGAAGTACCCATGGGAAGAGGTCCAGTAGGCACGTAAACACCTGAGAACTCAACTGAGTGCTGTTAATGGGCTTGAGCAATAAATTTGGGCGTCACTCACCTAAAGATGGTACTTAAAGCCATGGAACTACATAGAATTATTTAGGTAAAGTGTGTAGACATAGGTGTGGTAAGTCTGAAGCAGTGTTACTGATTCATTTCTATGGAGAATTGTCATTAAATTTCTTATCTTGGAATTACACATAAACCTAATAGCATTTGCTGTTTGGGGAAAGCAAGTCCCACTGAGTAGTCATAGCATAAAAGATATTAACCAACAAGCACATTGAAAACATGCCAATAGTTCACAGCTTTTTGACTGAACTATGTACTACACATCCTTGACTTTCATGAGAGAATAGACCTGAGAACATCCACATGGGAAATCCCAGATTTGCAAATTCAGCAAAAGAGGAAAGTTTATGGTATGTGCATCAACTTTTCTTTAAGTGTAGGTAAGTAAAGAAAAATAAGTTCCCATTGAGATGCTGAAACTAGAACATCTAGGATCACTTATTAGCCAATTCACTATTACACATTAGTCTCATAGAATCTGAGCTTTTTAAAATCAAATGTTTTACATGTCATGAACACTTTGGGTTGAATTATAAATGTTAGATATGCTAAAAATGAAAGAAGCTTTATAAGAACACTTGAAAAATTAGAACTCACAATAGGCAAAAACTGGAAACAATCCCGGTGTCCATTAGTAGGACAGTAGGTAAATAATTGTGGTATAATTGGTTAGTGGGCTAGTATATACAACAACATGGTTGAATGTCAAAAACATTTTGTTGAGTGAAAGAAGCCACACGTAAAAGCTATAAAATTTCATTTATATGAAGTTCAAGAAAGGGCAAAAACTAATTTATAATGAGACAAACCAGAACATTGGATCCCTATGGAGGTTAGTGATTGACCGTAAGGGAACTGCCAGGGGATGATGGAAATGTTCTATATATTGATTGTGGTGTTTGTTAAATGGGTGTATGTATTTGTCAAAACTCCCCAACTTGTACACACAGGATTTTACATTTCATTGTGTATAAGTTTTATTTACTTCAGTAAAAAAATAAACAAAAACAGTGAGCTGAGTGGTTCTGTGAGGATACATATAGGGAACCACATTGCTGAGGCATTCCTGTTATCTCAGTCAGGATAAGTTTCTCAGGGGAGGTAGTCTTTCATATGTCTCATTTTTATCCCTTCAGGTTTAAGATGATTTTTGTTAAACTCTTAGTTAACTCCACACAATAACAACTATTCCTAGGACAGCTGTTGAATTTATTGTGTGATTCAGAATACTTGAGGTAATAAAAGGAAGTGTTGTTATCAGCTACACTGGGGCTTTAAGTGAAAACTGTGACCATTTTTCCCGATTTTTGTACTGCTCAAAGTGTAGTACTCCACTGCAGTCACAGCTGAAGGAAGGCAGTAGCAGAGCAGGTGTTACTTGAGGGTATAGTCTCTGCTTGGTTCTTATTTAAAGATGGATAAAAGGGGTCAGGGTTGGCAAAATGGAGAGAGGTGGGGATTACCTGTGGCGGGGCCAGACAAGTGTTTCTATGAATTGCAACTTACATGTTAGTTTTCTAGAAAGATACGTTACTTATTTTTTACTCCCAGAGTTATTCATGTTGTTTTATTTGTTCCTTTCAAACAGGAGATAGTGGACACTCCCTTCAAAAATGGAGGATGGAAAGCCTGTTTGGGCGCCACACCCTACAGATGGATTTCAAATGGGCAATATTGTAGATATTGGTCCTGACAGCTTAACAATTGAACCCTTGAACCAAAAAGGCAAGGTGAGTTTCTCAGCTGAGATTTCAAAATTTGATTTTTTCTACAGATGTCTTCCTTCTTAATGAAGTAGATATTCCTAGCACAGTGTAAGGGAAAGCAATTTTCTGGTAAGTGAATCTTAGTTTTCTAGTGAGTTATTTAATTTATTGTGTAAGTATACATCCCAGGGAAAAAGTGATATCCTTTTTTTTTTTTTTTAAAGATTTTTATTTATTTATTTATTAGAGAGAGAGAGAGAGAGAGCGGGAGCTCAGGCAGACAGAGTGGTAGGCAGAGGCAGAGGGAGAAGCAGGCTCCCTGCCGAGCAAGGAGCCTGATGTGGGACTTGATCCCAGGATGCTGGGATCATGTCCTGAGCCGAAGGCAGCTGCTTAACCAACTGAGCCACCCAGGCGTCCTGAAAAAGTGATATCCTATCATGAAGTCAGACAGAAATCTAGTGAGCCTTTTATTATCTCATTCTTAAGAAATAGCAATATGATAAAATATGAACAAGTAACATTTTTATTCCTTATACTATATTGCTAAAGCTCATGTATCTGTGATCTAGTCAACATGTTGTAAAACAAAAATATGGGAAGTGAATGGGATTTTATCAAATTTTGCTTTTTGCTTTAGCTTCTAGATGATTTTTTAAGCTTTTTATTTACTTAAATTTATTAGCATGGGATTAGAATAAATATATTTCTATTAAATAAAGATAGATAAGCTTTTAAAAAAATACTTGTGTTGCAAACCCATCTATTATTATTAATATTTTCACTATAATGATTTTTTTTGTCATAATGATAGTTTTTAAAATATAAAAGCGTACTTTAATTTTGTATACATGGCATCTATTTCTTTTTTCCTTAGACTAGATAGTATTACAAAATGGGAGTTTGGGGAAAATGTGATCGGGAGTCTCTCTGAGTGTTCATGGGGACTATAAGTTCTGTTTTTGTGGGAGAACTTCACAATTTTTAGTTTAGTAAATATTCCTGTTAAACAGATCTTCTGACTAAATAAAATTTGTTGATGTCATTTCTGTTTATTTTAGACTCTGAGATTGTTCGTGAATAATTTATATTCTACTGATAAATGGTTAACTAATGCCATATGACTGCCATCCTTCTGGGAACCTTAGAAAAACAAGGTGGATCTCTCATGAGGTCTTTTCACAGAGAAAACTATTCTGTTACTGTAAACAACCCAGGAACCTAAATGCATAATATATAATGTGCTGTGTTAGAGGAGGCCAATTAAAGATACTCTCAGGAAAGAAAACACAAAGTGTTTCTAGTTTTTCCTCTTATTAACAAGTACCTATTGGTACTTACAGTGCTGTACATATTCAAAGAATGATAGAGTTAAGAAATAAGCTCAATTATTTTCATATATTTGAAGTTGTAGGGGAGGGAAAATTTCCTCTACTCTTTCAGGTCTCTGGCTGGACCTAAGAATAAAACTTATGTAAGACAGATTAATAGTAGAAAAGCATACCATTTTTATTACATTTTTATGTGTATATGTGTATGTGTATATCTTCACAAGAGAATGAAGATCCAAAGAAGTGACCAGAGCAGAAAGCTTTTATAGCTTTTTGACAAAGAAACAATAAATTTGTGAAGAATTGATAAGACAAAGGGGTTTGGGTTAGGGGCAGTACATTGTAGTGAAGGAATTAGGAAGGTAAGAGTTAGTATGACAGAGTTTGTATGGATTTGTCTTGGCCTTGAGTCCCTTTCTCTGGTGATAAGAATGTCTTCTTTCTACCTGGTATAGGCAGGGCGCTTTTCACATAGGAATTTTATCTCCTGATTTCAGGGATAAAAAGGAGGGTGAGAATGGCTTTCTTGTACTTGCTCTTTCTCAAGAGCATTTAATTAAAAATTAACAGTAGGTCAAAGTAGCATATTTAGGGTTATAGAAATTTAGGGAGCTTTTCAGTATCCTTCAAAAAATCTTTTTTAATTTTTGTGTAGCATATTTTATAAGCACAGTAAATTGAAGGCTGCAGTGAAATGAAGAGTATTATTTCCTAGGTATATTCTGTTGTATATATTTTGTTTTATCCACAGGTGACAAAATAATTCAGTTCAGGCATAGAGGAAATTTCATTTATGAGTATATGCTTTTTCCTATTTTAAATATTTGTGTGCTTTCAACTTTGCCTTATTAGTATTAATCTATATATACATAGAAGCAATAAAAACATTTCAAATTTAAATTGTGGAGTTATGAAAACTTTGTGGATCTGTAGGTAATTCTATAAACTAAGAAGCTTCTTTCCATAAACATTTTTTGGAAGTTAGCAAGTTCTCAGGGATTGGTTCTAATTTTAATTTTTTCTCTTATTCTCTTATCAGGGTTTTAATAAATTATAACATAATAACCATATAGTTGAGAGGATCCATAAGAGTAGCAGTCTTTTACTTAGGTAATTCATGGTAGAGAGAACATCATCTTTTAAATATGAAGGAATTAAGTGTATAAAGTGATGGACAAGTCAAGTAGATCTGTTTGCTGATATAGTAGAAGAATGGAAGAGGGAATTAGTAGCTCTGGTGGGGAACATGTCTGATGATAGTAATGGGCTTTAAAATTTTTTTGATTGTGACCAATAGTAAGAAATGGATTTTACATTTGATATGTGTATTGTGCATGTGTATATATTTATAAGAAATAGATTATATATATCAACAAGTATGTGTATTGTGTGTGTATGCATACTCATAAATGCAACATCCTTATCACATGTGATACATTCTGATGTTATTTCTAATATCTTTTTTGCTGTTAAAAATGCTGTCTTGAATGTCTAAATTGATTTCATGTTCCCTATTTGCAGCAGACTGGACTTTAGGCTAAAGCCCTAAATATATGGCATATTATGGGTCCAAATTGTCTTTTTCTCCCCACTTTGCTAGTATTACCTTTTATCAGTCAACAGTCTCCTCCTCATGCTCTTGCCATATGCTTATTCTTGTGTGTCTGTCTGTTTTTCCTTTTCTTCCATCTTTCCTCTCCAGTATTTATCATGCCTTCACCATATACCAGGTGGTTTTGGGTGCTTTGTGTCCTTGCTCACAGTGCTCCTTTTGTCACTCTCCGTAGCTTTTTGCTTAGCAAATTTTATTTATCTCTTAAGACTGAGGTCACCTCCTTTCTGAAATTTTTCCGCAGATACCCAATCTGTCCCTCCTCCTCCCATGCAGTAGAATTTACTGTTGATTATTTGTTCTTTAGAGGAGTGCTAAAAATTCTTAGCTGCCTGTTATATTTTATCAGAGATATTTGTTTATATTTCTCTCCCCCTCCCTACTAGACTGTAATGTTCTCAAATGCAGAGACTTTATTTGTCCGTTTTGTCACTGTAGCTTGATATGCTGTGTTTGATGTGTGGTAGATGTTTACTGCTGATGATCAATGTGTTCTTTGTTATGTGATCGTCCCTTGATAGGAGAAAATGCATCCTCCCTCTAGAAAGAAAACAATTGCTTTAATGAAACAAATTTTCTTTCTCACTGAGTAGGCAGTAAAGGGGAGAAGATGAGGGCTGGTGATAATTGGGGGATGAAGGGAGGAGAGAAACTATCTTTTAGGATTCATTACTGGCCTTTTACCCTTGCTCTTAACCTTCCCATTTTAGGAATTTGTTGTCTCCCACTGGTGCCCCACTTTCAGGAGCCTCTTATATTTGATGTGTCTCCAAATAAGAAAGAACCAAAATCTGGGGTCTGGCGAGTCCTTACCCCCTTTGCCACAGCTGTGAAAGAAGGCTAATGTCTGTGACATGAGCAGTTATTTTTGAATACGTTTTCCTATAGAGTCATTGTTAGAAGTTATAGATTGCTTTATATTGCCATTAATATACTTAATGTACATTATGGATCAATTCTGATTTTGTGACCTATCTTGTAAACCTTTGCACATTTATAACATTAAGAGCATGTGTGCTGGCTTCCGAATAAGTAACTTCCAGAGATTTTAGGCCTAACAGTTTTCTAATTTGGGTGTGACTTTGCATTAAGGTAGTATCAGCAGCCTGGATTTTACTCTATAGCAGTAGTCTTATACTCATGCATGTATGTACATGTATAGAACTATAAATATTATTTTAAAATAATTGACCATTTTTCCTTAGAGTTTTATTTGATATGGATGGAAACTTCAACCACAAGAGTAATTGTAATTGTTTGAGAAGTATAAATTTATAGACAACTGTTAGAATGACATGAATAAAATTTAATACTCTTTAGATGTAATTTGAGATCATTTATTCTCTCTTGCAAGATATTATCTTAATGCTGGAGCCATAGCATTTAAGTGGTATAATAAATACAGACTTATTTTATGGACCAAATAGTTTTGGATACTGTTTAGGTTTCTGATACATTTCTATATAGGAATTTGCGTCTAATATATCTTACTCAAATAGTAGCATTAATTAAATAATAGTCAGTAGTATTCACATATTTAATATATATTTTTAAGCATTAAAATTGCTTTATGTACAAACATTAAATTTAAGAAAAAAATTGCTAAAGTACATACCATGTAAATTTAATATTAACATGCTTCTTGTTTTGCCCCATTCTAGGCGTTAGAGCATAAGATCTTTTTTATTGATTTCCCTTATTGATTTCATGTTCATGGTAAATGGATAATACTTGAGTGAAGTTATTATCCTCTTTTTGGGTTAGTGACTTATTAAATAGAAGGATCTTGTATTACATTTTAATGAAAAGCATACTGTTGCCGTTATTACAAGGTATGCGACCAGTTAATCTCCTTTATTTTTCTATTTCTAAGCTTCTAGTTTAATGAGCTCTTGTTTTGTTTGTTAGACATTTTTGGCTCTCATAAACCAAGTGTTCCCTGCAGAAGAAGACAGCAAAAAAGATGTGGAAGATAATTGTAAGTATCAGGTCAAGAAATAGTTCTCAGTGCAGAAAAGAAAGTTATCCTTCCAAAAAGCAAATTAGTGGTTATATTACTAGGTATGCTATACTGGTTCAGAAGAAATGTAGCCTTTTGATATGAAGGTTCATGTGAATGGAGGAGCTTGAAAGTCCTGAATTCATCACTGTCTCACATTTGTACTTTGGTGAGAAAGTCTTGAATGTCCTTTTAAAGTGTTATTTCAATTATGTAAATGTGGGAAATGTTAATAATTTACTATGAAGCCTGAACCAAAAATCTCTTGTTAACAGTTTTGAAAGAGTTATTTTGAACCTCATCTAGAGTCAGATAGCTTTTATAGTAGTATGTATGGTTAATTTGGAAGTTGAGTCAAAAGGACCCATTTAATGTCACTGTTTAAAGGAAACAAACAGGGGCACCTGGGTGGCTCAGTAGATTAAAGCCTCTGCCTTAGGCTCAGGTCATGGTCTTGGGGTCCTGGGATCGAGCCCCGCATCAAGCTCTCTGCTCAGCGGGGAGCCTGCTTCCCTTCCTTTCTACGTCTGCCTGCCTCTCTGCCTACTTGTGATCTCTGCCTGTCAAATAAATAAATAAAATCTTAAAAAAAAATAATAAAAAAAATAAAGGAAACAAACATTAAAAAATGTATAGTAAGTACTAATTGAAAAGTTGATTTTAGAACCTTGTATTTTATCTTAGCATATTTGGTAACCAGGCCATGTTTATTGTTACATTTTCAAGGTTAAGCAGTTTTATTTTTTATTTGGCAGTATTTTTCTTTAAAGATTTATTTATTTTAGGGAGAGAGTGTGTAAGCTGGATGAGGAACAGAGGGAAAGAGAGAGGGAGAGAAGCAGACTCCCTACTGAGCATGGAGCCCAATACAAGGCTCCAGGTGGGGTCAATCTCATGCCCCTGAGATTATGACCTGAGCTGAAAACAAGAGTTGGACGATTAACCTACTGAGCCACCCATGCACCCCTATTTGGCAGGGTTTAAGAATCATGGGTATCATTAATTGGGTCTGACATTAAGAACTCCAAGTAAAGAAGAAAGGGACTCCGGCTGTGTTTAGTCGGTAAAGCAGGCATTTCTTGATCTTGGGGTTGTGGGTTCGAGCCCCATAGTGGGTGTAGAGATTAATTAAAATCTTAAAAAAAAAAAAAGAAAAAAGGTAAGAGAAAGGAATGTATTTTGTCCTTGTTGATTTTTCTCTGGAGTTCACATTTGAGTAAGTGTTAAGGTCCCCATATGTGAATGGGACAATGTGGAATAGTAGAGTAATGGGAGAGCCAGGGATTCAGGGAGAGCCTGAATTTTGATTCTGACTGCTGCTAGGAAGCTGTGTGCCTGTGTCAGTTTCTCTCTCCTCTTTGAGCTTTTCACCTGTAAATTGGGAGTAATAATGTGTATATTGCATGTTTAGAGATGATATCTTTAAAATGCTTGGTGCAGTACCTGACCTCTAGTAGTCTCTCAAATGGTAGCTGTTGTTATTAGGTGTAGGAGATTGAGAAAAAAAAAATGTGGAGTTCCTTTCCAAAATTGCTAGAGAATTTGTCTTATGGGATAATATTTTTTTGAAGAGCAATCAGAACAAAAAAAAAAAAAAAGAAAGAAAGAAACAAAAGAATAAAATTCTACAGTATTTAAAATCAGAGAAATGATTCTTTTCTGTTAAAACTTGCTGGAACATTCAGAACTAAAAATTAATACTTTTCGTATATTAAAATAATGCTTTTTTGTTTACATATCCACGTGTAGCTAAACATAATAAATGGTTTTGAATTACTTTTAAACCATTTCTTAAATTAATATTTTAAAACATGATTATATTATATTCTCTGTGTTTCCTTTAAGTTAGAATTCCTAATCCCATAATATGTTCCCCTGAAAAAGCTAATAATTTAAACCCATACTGACATGCGAATGACAGCTTGCTCTCATCTCTTTACTTCCTTCCATACAAACTCACAGCCTTACCAGGAATATGTGTTAATGAAACTAAATGAATCCCTACATAGTGAAATATCTGCCAGTGGACACCAGGGTCTTCCTCTTAAATTGTACTACTCAAACTATTTCATTTCATTAAGACTTGGAAAGGTAAATGGTATTTCAGAGGAATATGAGAGAAGGGGGAGTGGTTTAGCATTGTGTTTCGGATAAGAAAAAGTGACATGTAGATCAGGCTCCTCGGGATGAAGGTGGAAGTAGTATATGGATATAGAAAGGTTGGTGCCCAGAAGCCAAACTAGATATACCTCTGCTGCCTACCTTCTCCAGATCTTTCTCAATTCAAGGGAAAGATGCCATTCAACTGTTAGGAGTCTTCACTCAGTAACTTCTTGTTTTATTCTGCCACAAATGGCTTTAGAGAATAGTGAGATGGGCACCTACGGTAGCTCAGTTGGTTAAGCCTTTGATTCCTGATTTCAGCTTAGGCCATGATTTTGGGGTTATGAGATCTAACCGCATGTTGGGCTCCATGCTGGGCATTGAGCTTGCTTGGATTTTCTCTCTTCCTCTCCCTCTGCCCCTCCTTTCCCTTTTGGCCTTCTCTGTCTCTTAAAAGAAAAAAAAAGAAAAAAGAAAATAGTGACATGTGCTTGGAAAGTGAACTGGCTGCATTTTTTGACAGTAGAGGCATAAGCAGTCTTTTTTGAGATAGATATTGTAGGAAACTCCTGTTTGACAGGACTGGTCTGTGGTAAGTACCATAAACAAAGTACAAAGAAGAAAGTAGTTCTAGTGGTGGTGGCAGTAGTGAGAACGGGGAATTATCCTTTGTGAGATAATTTTTGAACTGACCTTAAAGTATAGGTAGATTTTTGACATACAGAGATATAAAGGTAGAGTCTAATGCATGAATATATTTGGGTTTGATAAGTAGTTAAGTCTGCCTGCAAGTTAGTTAGTAAAGGGAGTTATGGAAAATTATATGAAAAAGTCAGTTGAATGCAAGTTTAATAAGGGCCTTGATTATCAGACTTGAATATGGATTTTGGTAGTTGATGGAAACTCACTGATATTTTTTGAAGAGGAGAGAGTTGTTTTTTTAAAGTTTTTATTTATTTGACAGAGAGAGAGAGAGAGAGAGATCACAAGTAGGTAGAGAGGCAGGTAGAGAGAGAAAGAGGGGAGCAGGCTCCCCACCAAGCAGAGAGCCCGATGTGGGGCTCGATCCCAGGACCCTGAGGTCATGGCCGCGGGCCGAAGGCAGAGGTTTAACCCACTGAGCCACCCAGGCGCCCCGAAGAGGAGAGAGATTTAATTAGTGTTCTAGTTTAGTTAGATTTATGTGCTGAGTAGTCTGGATGAATTAGAGAAGAGAGAAGGTGCTGATAATAGAAACAAAGTGGTTGGGGAAAAAGAGTGGTTTTGTCTACTGTAGCATGTGGTAGAAATAGAGAAATGAAACCCAAGGGAGTGGAGGGCTGGGAGAGTCTATATTAGACTGGGAGAATAGAATAAGTCAGAGTATATTATATTATGACAATGTATAATACAATGTACAGTAACAATATATAATACTACACATATATAGAGAGAGCGAACGAGCGAGAGTATTACACTCTGATGTATTAGTAGAGCAGATTTCAGAAAAACAAGATTTCTACACTGTATTGTTAATTAGCTGTGTTTGCTGGGTTAACACATATAATTTTCCTGGGACTCTTATTTCATATCAGTTGTAAGGCACTGAATGATCTCATGGTCCCGTCTCATTCTAAACTTTTATCTTTTGTTTTTTTTTCTGTAAAATTCTGAGCATCTGATTTGGTTGGTATAATCACTTTGTTGTATTGAAAGTGTATTATATTAAAATCAGCACTCAAATAGTACTTAATTTCCACTTGACTTGTACTCAACTTCTTAGCCAACTTCCATTAATATGTACTCACCTGGTAATCACTAGATGTACTAACCTCTTTGGAAATTCGTTGTTTAAAAATACTACTATAACACATAAGTAAACTGGATATATTTTAAATTGGCCTCTGGGGTTTTACATGTCCCAGTGTTTTAAAAAGATGGAATTAAATCTAACCTAGCTAGGTGGATTTTAGCTTGGATCAGAGTGATTCAGATTAAGGTAGCATTGTTTTATTTTACTTTTTTTCTTCAAATATTTAGTGATTTACAAATTTTATGTTTCAGGTTCACTAATGTATTTAAATGAAGCCACTCTTCTTCATAATATCAAAGTTCGATACAGTAAAGACAGAATTTATGTAAGTATTTTACAGATGATTTGCGTTTGTGTGGGGATAATTTTTTTTTTTTTTTTAAGATTTATTTATTTATTTGACAGACAGAGATCACAAGTAGGCAGAGAGGCAAGCAGAGAGAGAGGAGGAAGCAGGCTCAGAGCAGAGAGCCCGATGCGGGGCTCGATCCCAGGACCCTGGGATCATGACCTGAGCTGAATGCAGAGGCTTTAACCCACTGAGCCACCCAGGCACCCCGGGGATAATTGTTTTAAATGCTGCTGTTTGATTTTTGTCAAGCTTGAAATTTTCTAACAGGAAAATTTTATCTGAGCCTGTTGAATAGAGTGTGACCTCCATAAGGATGAGGATTTTTTTCCTAGTTTACTGCTCTAAACACTTAATGAATATGTGTGGAATTAAATAATGAATTCAGAGCATCATCTAATATCTTTCCAACTTAACAAGGCCAATTTGGTTGTTTCAAAAAACACTAATTATTTGGGGGACGCCTGGGTGGCTCAGTTGGTTAAGCGGCTGCCTTCGGCTCAGGTCATGATCCCAGCGTCCTGGGATCGAGTCCCGCATCGGGCTCCTTGCTTGGCAGGGAGCCTGCTTCTCCCTCTGCCTGCCTCTCTGTCTGCCTGTGCTTGCGCTCTCGCTCTCTCTCTCTCTAACAAATTAAAAAAAAAAAAACCAAAAAAAAAACCCACTAATTATTTGGGATTCTTATTTTTGGCATATGTCTATAAATACATTTAGTTAATTCACTTTCCATATTATTCTACAAAAAGTTAAGGTAACTTAAAAAGATAAAGAATATATATTGAAATAAAAACTTTAGTGACAAATGTTAATTAAAATGGAAAGCAGTACCTGAGGAAATCTCAAGAACACTAAAACACTGATCATAGAGCCTAATAGTTGCAAAATTTCATTAAACCCTATATAACTTACCTTATAAAACCAGAACATTAAAAAATGAAAGAAAGTGCTTTTAATATTAGTTAAGGTTTATACCACATTGTTCAGATGGATACTTAACTAGTATGTTTTAATTATAATTATTCATTGGGCATGTATGAGGTTTTATTCTAATATGACCTAGATGTAGATTCCTTTGTTAGCTGGAGATAAATGTAGTTCTCCTGTTATAAAGGTGGGACTCCATTATTTTTGAAAGAAGAAAACACATGGCTTCTTTGACTCTTCCCAGATCAAGTGGCAGTCTTAATCTTTTATATCACTATCAATTTGCCTAATTATACTGACTTAATTCGACTAAATTACCCTTAGTCTTTGCCATCTGTCCACATAGTGACAGCTGGGAAATAGAACTAGTCTTGTCTTTTTCAGGAGAGTTTATTTGCCATCTTTCAATTGTATACAATATTAGTCTTCACTTTCTTCTTTGATTTTTTTCAAAATCAACTAAACAGGATATATTTAGGTTGATATGTGGCTATTTTTGATTAGAAATATATTTAGAAGCAAAATTCACTCAATCAGCAGACTAATATTGAGAAGCTGCTATATGCTAAATGCTGTTTTAGTTACCAAAATAATACACGTTTTTAAACTTGTTAAAACAATTGAACTGTGGTAATAAGTCATTAAAAGTTGATTTGGAGCTAACCAGGAAACATCATCTTTCAAATAAAAAAGGTCACTATTTTTTCTGTACATGTCTTATATTACTTGGTGGTAGAGCAGTCATCTTAGCAAATTTTAATTGTTTTAATATTTTTTCTAGAAATTTGGAAACTTTTCATTACTTTTACAAGGAATGATTATACTTTTTAAGAATGGAGATACTTTAATTTGGGATATTTATACGAAAGCTTGACACTCATGGGATTTTTATTGTCCTTTTACTAAATTTTCTGTGTTGCAGTGTTTTGCACATTGCTGACTCTGACCATTAATAACTGGAGATTTATACGCATATTAGTTACACTTTCAAGAATATTAGTTGTCTTTTTTTCACATTTAGTTAACCTACAAGTCTTTTCTAAATTGCATGATTGATTAAAAAAATTACCCACTTTAGTTTTTGTTTTTTATGTATAATGTCAAACCACTCTGGAGTATTTTAGGGTTATTCCTAGATTTTTTGATCTTTCTTTTCCTAAGATATGTATACAGTTGGGCAAATGACCTCTGTTAGGTTGTGGCTGTATGGCATCATCAGCTTCTGTTTGGAAAACCAGTATTTTCAAAGTTACCTGAGGCCATGATTGGTATGTTTTTTCCTAGCCAGTTATGTCTTTTAGTTGTAAAACTATTAAAAATCAGCAATGCATAACTATAGTTATTATTACTATAAAATATGGAAGAAATGGAAGCAGTTTGCAATAAGAGTTTAGATTTGATTTTTTTTCTATTTCTCACCAACCAGAATTATCACTTTTCTTCCTTAGATTTAAGTAGAACAATAGCTGACTCACATTTAACATTTTCATTGGTTACTAAAATCTCTTGTTATTTTCCTTTGTTTCCCACAGAAAGACTATTACCTGGAATTTAAGATTTTTTTTACTCCACTGCAATAAACATTTTTGAGAGCATTCATTGAATTTTAGATTAATAGTCTGAGAGTTCTTAGTTTCCACATCATTTCCTTTCTATGACCAGGAACAGAAAAGAGAAAAATATGGTCTTGCTTGCCCTAGTTTGGCTGGCAAACTACAACTAATTGCTAAACCACAACTCTTTTTCTACCCACAAGGAAATTTATAAATCCTATTGGTGCATTTTTTTTTGTCTTTTAGAGCCACAGTTAAATTCCAAATTTAAAAGCAAACTGAAGTTGCTCATTAAAAATTTAACCTGTCAATATTCTAGGCAATGGTTAACATACATTGTTTTACAAAAATGTGGGAACAAGTGGTCACCAGAGCACTAAATTAATCCTTGGCATTTAGTGATGGAGAGTGGCCTAGAGGATCCTATGAACTCTTTAAGCTCTTTAGTAACAGGGTAAATAAAGTAGTCCAGGTGAGGAATATAAATGACCAAGACTCAAACCGTAGGAATAGAAGTAGGAGAGTAGAGTTCTTAGTAGAGTCAACAAAGAAGGCTGATTGAAATAGAGGCTTAGACTCAGCTTCTATCTCAATGTCTGTGGTGGCTTGGTGGTGATGCTGTGAACCGGGGGGCAGGAAGGAGCATATGGGAGGAGAGTGTGTTCTTTGAGGCAAAGGGTAGTCAAGAGAGGTAATCCTGATTTTGGATCTGCTGAGTTTGAGGTGCGTATTAGGATGAGAAGTTGAAAGTATTTATTAGGAATTGGAGAAATATGGGTCCTGTAGAGTATATGTTTAGGGCTTGAAATGCAGACCTGGAAGTCCTAATTTATATAGAGAATTAAAGGTGTCTTATTTGCTGTATTTTCTTTCTCCCATGAGCCTTGTTTAGTTTTTAGATTAAAATACTAATTGGAAAATTTTATGTTCATGCTTTTTCTATTTAGACATATGTCGCCAACATTCTGATTGCAGTGAACCCATACTTTGACATACCTAAAATATATTCTTCAGAAACAATAAAGTCATATCAAGGAAAATCTCTTGGGACAATGCCACCTCATGTCTTTGCAATTGGTAAGTAATTTAATTTTTTTCCTTATATTGTACAAATTTAATGTTTTTCTTTTGGACTAATAAAAGCCGTGAGTTGAATATGTATTTTGGTGGCCTTTATCCATTTTGAATGTATCGCCATTATTTAGGAGCATGTATCTTACACAGGATGGAGAAGACTACTTTTGCAGCTAACTCATGGGATAGTTGTACATCATTATCTTTGTTAAATGTGTCTGTGTCTTCTTAAATATGTCCACCCATTTGAAAGTACGATGTAATAAAAGCCGAACTAATGGTTCTTTTGACTCCTTGACATGATGAGCTCCATTCTAGAAGTGTCATCTCTCATAGCTTTGAGGCCCAGGCCTTCCGTCATTACCCAGGCCATCACTTGTGAGTGTGTTGCTAAGGCTTAGATATGAGCCATAAGAGCATACATCTTCCCTACCTTATCTTGCATCAGGGCTCTATAAATGTTAAGAATTAGAAGTGATATATGCTTCTTATCTCTAGGGAATCCATGTAGGAAGACAGCATTTTTTGCCTTTCTCAGCATTTCTCTCATCTTTAGCTCTGAGGAACACAGAGATGGGGTTTTTTGACACACGCACCCCTACCATAGCTGGTGACTGCAAGTACAGAGATGTTAGTTAACCCTTTGGATCCAGATGTAACCAGCAGTTAAATGATGATATGTTTTGTTAGTAGTTCTTAGTGCAGTCTGTTTCTCTTTGGGCTTTCTTTTCATGCCTATGTTTTGACCAAACCAGGCTTCACTTCCCAATTTGGCTGACTTGTGTACTAGACAGAGTGAATATGTCAGCCAAATCCAGGGCAATAGCGGATTGACTTTTGGTTCTGAGATGCTTTGGTGGGCATTAGTATGTTTTGTATCAGCTAGAAAACGGTTCAAAATCCTGAGAACCTGAGTATAACCAAGCTCATTACTAGAGAGAAATTATGTTTAAAATGTAAATAGGCTGACTTATTTTTAGTTGTTAACTGCTAAAAAAAGTGTCTAGAATAGTATCATGAAAGTGAGTGGAACACATTGTTGATAAATTTTCCCCTTATCCTAACCCCTGGTCAGAAGGATAGATACACTTTTGCATGTAGTTTCCATTTGGTCCAGTACAGTAAAAACCATTTGTAAAGCTTCATTTGTATGGGTAGCACATATCTGAAATGAAGAAATAGTTGTCTGTAGAGCTAAATTGGTCAGGACCTAATTTTGAATTAAAATTGTTTTAATATGAGACCATTTAACAGAATTAAATTGTGCTCAACTTGTCTTTGTAATACTACTACTACCACACAGATTTTACAGTTATGAATTTTTATTTCCAGCAGAATTTTTGGTTGCCAGATTTCTTAATTTGTAGCTATTACTTCTTGCTTTTCCCTGGGCCTTCATTTCCTTGGGCCTTTATTAGTTATGTATATTGAGCATTCTTTTTCCTTTTGGATCTTCTCTGGAATTGGGAAGAATGCTCATAATATGAAGACATTCTAGTACAAACATAAGAGTTGTTTATTTGGATTTCATATTACTTAGCTGTCAGCGTAATAAGATAGGACATTTAAAGTAAAAACTTTTAGAGATGTTCTGAACACTTTTGAATGATTTTATTTTAAAGTATTACTATCTGTAAACACACATTTATAATTTAAGAGTAAGTGTTCTTTGATAATAAAACAACTTTGTATCATTTAGTAAATTAGTACAAATTTAGTAAATTTAGTACACCTCTCATCATTAATGTGTTATTTTGACCCTAGCTGATAAGGCTTTTCGAGATATGAAGGTGCTCAAGATGAGTCAGTCTATCATCGTATCTGGAGAATCAGGAGCTGGCAAAACAGAAAATACAAAATTTGTTCTAAGGTGAGGAGTTTTTAGCTAACCTGGAATATTTTGCATAGGTTTATTTTTTTTTTTAATTTGTGGAAAACTAGCATAACACTTACAGTTTAAACATTTCTCAGTGTACAGTTCAGTAGTATGAAGTATATTCACATTGTTTTTCAGCCAATCTCCAGAGCTTTTTATATCAAAAACTGAAACTCTCTGCCTGTTAAACAACTCCATTTCCCCCATCTTAGCCCATGGCAACTACCCTTCAGCTTTCTGCTTCTGATTTTGTTTCCACTTTATCCCATTTGTCTTTCCATTTATCCCACTTAGCATAATGTCCTCAAGTTTTATCCATGTTGTATCATGTGTCACAATTTCCTTTTTTTTTTTTAATTTTTATTTTTTTATTTGAGACAGAGCAAGCACAAGTGGGGAGGAGGGTCAGAGAGAGGGAGGGAGAAGCACACTCCCCACTGAGCAGGGAGCCCAGTGCGGAATTTGATCCCAGGACCCTGATACCATGACCTGAGCCGAAGACAGAGGCTTAACTGACTAAGCCCTTGATTTTCTTTTTAAGGCTGCATAATATTCATTTTGTTTACCTAGTCATTCATCAGTGGGCACTTCAGTTACTTCTAAATCTTGGCTATTGGGAATAGTGCTGCTGTGAACATGATATGAATAAAGAGATACCAATATCTCTTTGATTGAACAGGTTGACTTTGCATACTTTTGCATACTTTATTTTATTGTATTTTTTTAAAGATTTTATTTTGAATGTATTATTTATTATTTTTTTTTTTTTAGAGAGGGAGAGTGGGGAGGGGGCAAAGGGAAAGGGAGAGGGAGAGAGAGAATCCGGATCTCACAACCCTGAGATAATGACCTGGGCGAAAATCAAGAGTCAGATGCTTAACTGACTGATCCACCTAGGTGCCCAAAAGATTTTATTGTAAGTAATATCTACACCCAACATGAGGCTCAGACTCACAACCCTGAGATCAAGAGTTGTATGCTCTATCGACTGAGCCAGCAGGGTGCCCAGTGCATACTTTATGACATAGTTTGAAATGGTAGACTCTTTCCCTTTTAAAAACAGACACCTTATGTGGAAGCTAAGCTATAGATTGTTGAAAACTAGTTCTGACATGTTCTTTTTATGAGGATCCTAGAGGAGACCCATGCTAGTCAACCTTTACATTCTGTTCTCAGTATTCCTGCTGTGAGTGTAGTTGAAACCATTTTTTACTTTAAGCTTATGACATTTGACCTTCTTATTTCTGTCTCCTCATGACCCTTTCTCAGTGTATCCCCTTTTGTGGCCATCAAATTAAATTCTACACTTTGTTTAGAATCATTGCATTATAAATACAGAAGGAAACGTAGCACTCATTCGTCTAGTTCCTTCAGTTTACATACTTCAGTTAACTTAGAACAGTTAAATCTAGTGTTGAAGCTATTGCTAGAACCAGTGCATTCTGAATTCTCACCAGTGTTATTCCCACTATTACAGTCTTAGCCAATTGCTGGTGGGTCCCTTCTTGACATTTTCTATTTTTTTATGCAGATGTATGCTATTCAGTTATTTATATGAAATTAATTTAGAAGTTTGTTATTGTGCATTATGTATATGCAATTCTGATTAATTGAGTGCTTCCTAACACTCTGGGAATTCTTTTTTTTTTTACGATTTTATCTATCCATTTGACAGACAGAGATCACAAATAGGCACAGAGGCAGGCAGAGAGAGAGGAAGGGAAGCAGGCTCCCTGCCGAGCAGAGAGCCCAACGCGGGGCTCGATCCCAGGACCCCGGGATCATGACCCAAGCCGAAGGCAGAGGCCTTAACCCATTGAGCCACCCAGGCACCCCCACTCTGGGAATTCTAAGTGGCTCAATTTCTTATTTCTCTTATGTATGTAAGAGTCATATGGTGAGTCTATGGTTTATATACAGCTTTGAAATGAACAAATAATTTAGAAACTGTAAACTTATAATACAAACTTATGTTCTAAGTTAAAGATGACTTTTTGTTTTGAAATGTTCCAGGAAAATAGTTGTTCAATTACGATTAATCTTTGGCTAAAACAACATGAAGAGTGGTAATTTCCTTGTTGTTCTGTGGCAAATTACCTTATTTTCTCTAACCATATAAATTGAATTAATGTGCTATCACAGAAGACTTTGGAATCTTATATAGACAGTGAATATTCTCGTATGAAATGTGTGGCATCTTTAAAACCAAATAGTTGGTTAAATTCAGAATATTTCCAAAAACAGTTTAAAAATAATGCTGATTTTGATGTTCAAGTAATCCAGATTGCATTTCAAGTGTTTAAAAAGCTGTAAAAGGCACCTGGGTGGCTCATTTGGTTAAGTGTTCAACTCTTGATTTTGGCTCAGGTCTTGATCTCAGGGTTGTGAGATCGAGCCCGAAGTCAGGCTCCACACTGAGCATGGAGCCTGCTTAAGATTCTCTCTGCTCCCAGTGGTGTCAGGCTCTGTGCTCAGTGGGGAGTCTGCTTGAGGATTCTCTCTCTTCTTCTGCCCTTACCCCCTGCTTTGTTTTCTCTCCCTTTCTCTCTCTCTCTCAAATCTTAAAGGGATAACAGGATAGTTGCATTTAAATATAAACTTGTAAATTTTAAATGAATAGTTACAGAGATGATCCTGGTTTAAATTTTACAAGTATTACAAATAATACTAAAGTTTCAACTATGGGTCGCCTGGGTGGCCAAGTCAGTCGGTTAAGGGTCTGCCTTCAGCTTAGGTTGTGATCCTGGGGTCCTGGGATTGAGCCCCATATTGGGCTCCCTGCTCAGTGGGGAGTGGGTTTCCCTTTCTCTCTCTGCCCCTCCCCCCTTGGGTGTGCTTTCTCTCTCTCAAATCAATAAAATCTTTAAAAAAATAAAGTTACAATTATAATGTGTACAATATTGTTGTCATGTAAATTTTTTTATCCTATATTTTTAACAGATATCTGACTGAATCCTATGGAACAGGTCAAGATATTGATGATAGAATTGTTGAAGGTATTGTTAATCTTTAAAATTCTTACTTTTTAATTGTTAGATATATACTGAAATGAACCTAAGAGAATCCTCTAAGTGATCTGGAATGCGCTCCCAGAGATCCAGAAGACTCTTCCATCTCCTATAGATCTTTGCTCAGATATCTTTTCCTTTATTTAATGTCTGTTGTTTTCCCTCTCACCCCATGTAAGTGCTAAGAAGGCAAGGATTTTTATATATTTGAGTCTCCTAGAATAGTGTCTGATACATGAAATATGACCCCTAAGTATCTCTCAGATGAATGAAATAAATATAGGAAGCTTTCTGGCCTCTTGTTTGTTTTGTTGACCTTGTTTTTTGCAAAGGAGAGAAGAAGAGGGTTATTTAGAATTAAAATGTTTTTTAGGGGGAAATTTTAATGACTTAGTACAGTTGGAAGGCAGGAGTCTGTAAATTGATTTCCTGAAGTTCAGTGCTTGCATACCCCTTAGAACGTTTTCTTACACTCTGTTTGGAGACTGCTGGTCTAGTCCACCACCAGGTTGAATCCACACCATTCTCCTGCATAATAGATTCCTCTCTGCTCCCCCCACTTACATTCTTGTTTCCCTGTAATTTGTTCTCTGTTTGGAAGTTGGGATGATCTCTTTTGCTTTTAGTCTTTTAACGGCTTCATATTGCTCTCAAGATAAAGCTGCAAATCTCTAACACAGAAAGTGAGAGAAAGTTCTGGGTGGACTGGGGCAATGGCTGCATATGTGGTTGGCCTGTAGGCAAGCCAGAGATAGGGGAAAAGGGAGAAGGTAAAACCTGCCCGTGGATCCTAAGCATGAGGGCCAAAGTGGGACTATGACTGTCAAAATTGTCTCTGACTTCTCACCAGGTGGGGGAGGAAGGATCTAGTTCCTGAGGTACCAGATGAGATAACTCTCTTTCTTCTCATAATGATAATGAAATAAACATAAGATGTATTATGCATTTTGTGGTTTGCTGAATATCTTTTCCTAATTTAAATCCCCATAGAATGAGGTAGGTACAATTTTATCCCTACAGTACAGATTAAAAACTGAGGTGAAAAAACTTTAAGTGGCTTGTTGAAGAGCATATAGCTTATCAGTTGTGGAAATGGGACATGATAAACTCAGGCATCTTAACTATGTGCTATACTAAGAGCATATTTTAACACTGTTACTATTTTAAAGAAAAATTTTAGTTGAACAAAAATTTATTAAGGTCCTTCTGTGTTCATGCGTTTTGATAAATCATAGCTAGCAGATGAGTATATTTTTTCACAATTATGTGAAATATACATGTAGATGAACATAAACACTCTAATAAACATTTTTATAAAGTTTTCATCAATGAAGTTTTTCATGTTTCTTGATATAAATAATTTTATAGTTTTACATACAGTTCTCACTGTGGTATTATAACACACCCAGGTGTGAAGATCTCATAAGTAATCTTTATTCACTATAAAGTACCTCACTTTAATGAGGGAATCACCTTTTAAAATTGAATAAATAAATAAAAAACAAATTATGGATTAGTTGAATAAAATACTAATTAGTATTCTGATTTGTTTACTTGAGGTACAAACTTACTTGCAAATTGGATATA
Organism: Taxidea taxus jeffersonii; assembly: GCA_003697995.1. Taxonomy (NCBI): domain Eukaryota; kingdom Metazoa; phylum Chordata; class Mammalia; order Carnivora; family Mustelidae; genus Taxidea; species Taxidea taxus. The sequence continues at coordinate 115,995 of ML105034.1, read as the reverse complement.
AACCTGGTTCCTTCTGTGAGAATGTGGTGTATGTATACATAGTGTGCTGTAGTTGAGAAAAGTTGGAAAGTATTATTCCAAATGTTTCAGTAGAGGATAGTAGATGTTAACTAGCAGAACATAGAAATCATTTGATGCCATCTTTAATTGAAGATTGGTTGTTGATTTTAGAATGAGTACATCAGTAGCATTACTATAATTTTCTGGTAGGCTGTTATCCTAATTTTGGATTAATATATTAGATACTTTAGCAAAAACTAGTAGTCACCAGTAAAGGAGTTGGGGAGACCTGTAATTGAGTCCCCGTTTGGCCAGAAGCTAGTAATGTGGCTTTTCACAAATCAGTTGACTTTGTTAACTCATCAGAAAGGTTAGGTATATATGCAAACTTTTGTTTTAGTTTTAATATTTTCTTACTTTTTTTGGCAAATGAAACAGCTGGAGAGTGATCTTTTTTTTTTTTTTTAATAGTGTGTTTTTTTTTTTTTTTTAAGATTTTATTTATTTTTTTGAGAGAGAAAAAGTGAGGGACAGCATGAGAGGGTAGAAGGTCAGAGGGAGAAGCGGACTCCCCATAGAGCTGGGAGCCCGATGTGGGACTCGATCCAGGGACTCCGGGATCATGACCTGAGCTGAAGGCAGTCGCTTAACCAACTGAGCCGCCCAGGCACCCTGGAGAGTGATCTTTGAAAGGGTTTGGATACTTGTTAAGCTTTCTACTGTGGATAGAATAAGAGAGATGAACTTTAAAAGATTTCATAAGAAAAATTCTAGTAATAAACATTGTGAAGCAATTTATGAGGTTGCAGATGGAAAATATATAATATTGGCACTAATCTGGGATGTTTATAGTTGAGACTGGTGAGTATAAGAATAGATTCTAATAGGGGTGCCTGAGTGGCTTAGTTGGTTGTGATCGACTCTTGATCTCCCCTCAGGTCTGATCTCGGGTTGTGAGTTCAAACCCTGCGTTGGGCTCCACACCTAGTGTGGAGTACTTAAAAACAACACAAAAGAAAACAAACAGTAGACTCTAATAAACCTTTTTTAGTCATATGGTGTGTGTACATGATTATAATATAAAAACAATTAAAATTTTACATTTGTTTATTGGGAGTTTATTTATTTATTTTTTTTTAAAGATTTTATTTATTTGACAGACAGAGATCACACAAGCAGGCAGAGAGGCAGGCAGAGAGGGGAGGGGAGAAGCAGGCTCCCTGCCGAGCAGAGAGCCCGATGCGGGACTCGATCCCAGGACCCTGGGATCATGACCCGAGCTGAAGGCAGCGGCTTAACCCACTGAGCCACCCAGGCGTCCCTATTGGGAGTTTATTTTCATTAAAAATATTTTTATTAAGTTTTTAATTTTAATTCCACTGTAATTAACATACAGTGTTATATTAGTTTCAGGTAAAAATATGGTGATTCAGCAACTCTGTACATCATTACTCAGTGCTTATCACGATAAGTGTACTCTTTAATCCCCCTTCACCTATTTTACCCAACCCTCTATCCACCTCCTCTCTGATTTTTTTTTTTTAAAGATTTTATGTATTTATTTGATAGAAACAAAGCAAGAAAGGGAACACAAGCTGGGGAATGGGAGAGGGAGAAGCAGGCTTCCCGCTGAGCAGGGAGCCTGATTCGGGGCTCAATCCCAGGACCCTGGGATCATGATCTGAGCTGAAGGCAGCCACTTAACGACTGAGCCACCCAGGTCCCCTGATATGGTTTGTTTTAAATGAGTACCCTTAAAGTTATCTTTTTTTTAACAAGACATTTTTTATTGAAGCTTATATCAGAAAACATGGTTCTAAAATATATATATAATATATTCCATCCAAGAAAAATAGAATATACATTTCTTTAAGTACACAGAAGACTCCCTGACTAAATCACATGGAAAGAGACATGGCAATTATTACAAATTTAGGAAGACTGACATCATACCAAGTATATTCTCCAACCAAAATGGTATAAGACTAGAGATAAAACAAGGCTGGAAAATCTAAAATGTAAATATTACAAATTTGATAGTAAATATTAAATAACACACTACTGTACAAGCAATGGACCAAATAAAAAATCAAATGGTAAATCAAAATATGTCTCAAAACAAAGGAAAAAGAAAATACAATATTCCAGAATCTATGGAATGCAGCAAAAGCAGATGTTAGAGTGAAATTTATACTATAAATGCTTGTATTAAGAAAATAAATAACATTACACCATAAGGACCTAGAACAAGAATAAATTTAGCTGAAATGCTGAAATTTTGTAGAGGAAGGAAATAACAAAGAAGAATCAGAAATAAATAAAACAGAGACAAAGAGCAGTATCATAACATTGAAAGTAATGACCAGTTTTTCCAAAAAAGATAAAGTTGACACTGCTTTAACTACATTAAGAAAAAAAAGGAGAAGGGAGGTGCGTGGGTGGCTCAGAGGGTTAAGCCTCTGCCTTCAGCTCAGGTCATGGTCCCAGTGTCTGGGACTGAGCCCTGCATCAGGCTCTCTTCTCAGCAGGGAGCCTGCTTCCCCCTCTTTCTCTGCCTGCCTCTTTGCCTACTTGTGATCTCTCTCTCTGTCAAATAAATAAATAGAATCTTAAAAAAAAAAAAAAAAGAAAAAAAGGAGAAGACTTGAAAACCAAAATGAGAAATGAAAAACAGTATGACAGATAACCCCAGAAATACATAATGTGATAACAGATTACTATAAACAGTCATATACTAACAAATCAGATAACTTAGACAAAAACAGGGTAATTCCTAAACACGCACAAGTTACCACAATTGAATTGTGAATCTTGAATCCAAGAAATAGGAAATCTTCTTAGCCCAATAAAAAGAATGGAAATTGAATTAGGAATCAAAAATCTCCCAGCACTGAAAAGCCTAAGACCACATTGGCTTTGTGAATTCTACCAAAACATTAAAAAATAATAATAATAATGAATGACAGTCCTTATCAAAATCTTACAAATAATGGAATAGAGGGAACATATTCAAAATCGTTCCATGAGACCAGTACTACTCTGTCACCAAAGCAGGATAAAAACAATACAAGAACAAAAAAGTCTAGTTTGTCTGATAGAAGTATTGCTCCTCTGACTTTTGTGTGATAAATGTTTCTCTACCCTTTCACTTTCCATCTGCATGTGTCTTTACATCTAAAATGAGTCTTTTGTAGGCTGGGATTTTAAAAACTGTTGTTCTGAGGATCTTTTTTAGTCATTCTGTAACTTATATGTTAGATTTTGTTAGATGTACATGAAAATATTAAGTATGAAGGCTTTATTAATATATAAAATATTTTAGGAAAGTAAGTCAACTAATAACTTCTTGCATGTATTTTGTTCACCAGGGGTTTGCTGTTTACTCTATGTTATAGTCCCTATTCCTTTAGGGCTGATGTACTTGTGAAAACCTTTAAATTTATAGGGAGTATTTTTAAAGCTGAGTTCTAAATTTTATAACCTAGTGACTTTTTAAAATGTAGTCTTTCCTTTACCATTTACATTTTCTTTTTACATAATTTGAGTAGTTTCCCCATCTCTTGTACTTTACTAGGGCCTGAATATAGTGGTAATCAATAAATATTTGAGGGATTTGACATTACGTGTGAATTCTTTCATGGTAATATTTTTAAAAACATTTTTCTGTATTAATAAGGAAACATACTGTGCATACTGTTTTGTAATTTTCCTTCATGCTATTTTTTTGATGAAATATTTTTATTTCTTTTTCACAATAGCCAACCCACTCTTAGAAGCCTTTGGAAATGCAAAGACTGTTCGCAACAATAATAGCAGTAGATTTGGAAAATTTGTAGAAATACATTTCAATGAAAAGGTAAGTGAGAGTGAGTTTGGGGATGATATGTTTGGGAAGTGTTTGTGAAAAACACAAGGGTCTTGGGGCACGTGGATGGCTTAGTTGGTTAAATGTCCAACCAACTCTTGATCTCAGTTCAGGTCTGGATCTCAGGGTCGTGAGTTCAAGCCCCATATTGGGCTCTACACTGGGTCTAAAGCCTACTTTATTTATTTATTTATTTATTTATTTATTTGGAGCCTACTTTAAAAAAAGAAAAACACAAGGGTCTTGACAGAATTGGTGCTATCATTGAACTCATGGTAAATCCATTTGAGTTTCTCTTTTTACTTTAGCTAATTGGGAGAATATATATATTCAGTATGACCTTCATAGAAATTGTAAGCTTACATTTATTTAGTTCTTTTTTTTCCTTTATTTGATAACTGTTGCAACCTCTTTGATAGAGACAAATGTTTATTAGAAGAATAATTCAGCATTGGTAGGTTATACTTTCAGACCTTAAATGCAAAAATGTATTTTCTCTCTGTTTTGTTTTTCAGAGTTCAGTTGTTGGAGGATTTGTTTCACATTACCTTCTAGAGAAATCTAGAATCTGTGTTCAAGGCAAAGAGGAAAGGAATTATCATATTTTTTATAGGTTGTGTGCGGGTGCTTCTGAAGATATTAGGGGAAAACTTCATTTGAGCTCCCCGGATAATTTTCGGGTAGGTTGGATGAAAAGAAATTACTTAGAGTTTTTGCAAATTTAATTGACTTCAATTCTAAAACTTACTTTAATGGGTTCTGATATCTAGTTGTATGTAGCTTATATTACATCCAGTGTAATTGATAGAATTGATAGAATGTAGGTCTCTATTGAGATTTACTGCTGAATTTATAATATGATATGAAGAGGTATGTAATCAGAAAAATAAAAGGATGGATGGGAAACCATTTACCAATTTAAACTCAATAAGAAATCTATAATAGTTCTGTTGTAATGCTACTTTTTAGAGTTATCTTTGGCTTTAATTCAACAGTAAATATTTATTGCTTGCTCTTTTGGTACCAGGCATTGTGCTTAGGTGAAAAAGATGAGCAGTTCCTGCTCATGAGCAACTTAGAATCTGGTGTGAAACACACACACACACACACACACACACACAAACACACACGCACAAACACACAGACTGATGGATAGGTTGAAAGATTAAGAAAGAGATATGAATAGGATGCTGGGAATTTTGGAAAAACTTCAAGGAACAACTGATGTTTCATCAGAATCCTGAAGGATTTTCAAGTGTTAACTAGAGAAAGAAAGATGCAAAGAGTATTCCTACTAGATGCAAAAAGGTGAACAAAGAAAGGCAAGAAACAGCTTGAAGGGTAAGGCAGGAATTGGTGGGAGTTGAGGGTAGAAAGTTTGGTCTTCTGTAGTTAATAAGGAGCTATTGAAGGGATTTAAGTAGAAAGTTGGATAGGTCTGTGCTTACCTCTGGCTTTAAAAATGGAGGGTATCTTGAAGAGGGTGGGGTAGGGAATGGATAGAAAATACAAATAGCAGTAAATTGGTTGGAAACCTATGGCTATCACTGAAGTTAGTTACTTAGGGCCTGAATTTGGTTAGAGAGGATGGGATGTCCAAAATATTGGGAGGTAAAGTAATAGGAATTGGAGACTGAGTATGGTAGGGAGAAGGAGAAGTCTGGAATAATTTTCCAAATTTGACTGGGGTAACTGGCTGGATGTAAATACCACATGAGGGCCAGATGGAAGATTTGTGGCATATAGGTTGAGTGTAGTTCTGGAACTTACGATCACCTTAGGGAGAGGATTAGAAGATGGTTAGATTATTATTAGTGCTGTAGTGATAGGTTTGGGAGATGTCAGTACTCTGGTAGTAGTTAAAACTATGACAGTGAGTAGATGAGATTGTCCAGAGAGATTGTATAATATAGAAAAGCATGTGCCAGTATCCATATTCTGGAGTTGAAGAGTATGGGTGGTGAAGAGTTGCCTAAGAAAGAAAGCCCAAGTGGGATTGTATGATAAGTACAAGGAAAATGAGGAGTGCCAAGAATCACAAGCTAATAGAGTTTCAAAAAGTGGTCAGACAGGAGATGGCTACTGGTTTATAAATTCATAGCTAGGGAACAATATCCTTGTGAGGAATATGTGGGATTATGAGAATGGGTAAGGAATAAAGTTTGAATAAAGTTCTCCAGGTGATTCTGGATAATCCTCTTTGGGTAGGAGTCCTCCACATGAGAATCATGACACATATTATATTTAATTATTGTTCTGTGTCTGTGTTTATGTTTTCAGTTCAGCTTTTATTACTTCAGTCAGTTTCTTTTTTTTTAAATTTTTTTTTTAAAGATTTTTATTTATTTGCTAGAGAGAGAGAGAGAGCACAGGCAGACAGAGAGGCAGGCAGAGGCAGAGGCAGAAGCAGGCTCCCTGCCAAGCAAGGAGCCCGATGTGGGACTCGATCCCAGGACGCTGGGATCATGACCTGAGCCGAAGGCAGCCGCTTAACCAACTGAGCCACCCAGGCGTCCCCAGTCAGTTTCTTTTAGTACATATTTGGAAAACCTAAAACTACTGTTTTACAATGCTTTACAACTGCGCCTATTCATATACTTCTACAATGTCTCACCTTCTCTAGAACTCATTAAATTAATTGGAATTTGAAGATAGTTGCTCACATTATCTTCATGAAGGTAGCAGAGATAATTCTATGCAATGATTTTTAGAAAAGGAGCATAAGTTACTATGAATCGTGAAATTTAATAATGAGGATGTGATGTTGTTGGCTCTGAGTTAATGGTAAAGTAATGTGACTATTCTTAATTTAGCATTTCTTTCTGTTTGGAGGCTTGAGAGTATATTTTTTGTGTGTCTTAGAATGTATAGCCTATCCTGGCACAATGGCAGGCATCCTCGGAAGGTAGTTACTGAAATCCTTTATCAGGTTAGAGAGTTTCTTGCCTCTGTAATATGAACTGGGAGCCTTGATTTCTTCAATTCCCAGAGTTCTTATAGTGGTTAGGAGGAGACTAGAGGAACAGTATTATCTTTCACCCAAATATATCTGCTGTCTTGGTTATTCCTTTCATGCATGCACATGCATGTCTCTATATCCCTTCTCCCAAATGATTCTGCCTTCAAGTGACTTGGAAGTGTGTTGATAGTTTCATCGGTTTTTCTGTGGATTAGTTTAGGTCTTCAGTTACAGCTCGTAGGTAAGGTCATAAAGACAAAGAATTCCAGAGTAGTGTTGAACAGTTCCAAAAATTTTTTTGTCACTACTCTGTCCAAAATAGTACATCAAGAATTGTAGGGATACTATTTGAAAACATTTGTAACTATTCATGTATTTTAGAAAATAAAAGGTTTAAAAGATTGCATTATTCAGATACTCAAATATTTTTGCATATGTTTTATGAGCATTTGTTATAGTCATGCAAAGATCCTTGAATAGAAATAAAGCTTGGATAGAATGAGAATGGATAGCAAGAATAGTTATAGTTTTCTAGTTATAGGACAGTAGGAAAAAACAAGTAGGTTTTAATACTATGTTTAGCTATCCAAAAGCCAAGTATTTGATAAAGCAATATAGGGTTGCGGAGATAAAACTCTTGCTAGCAAAGAAAACATTTGTTTTGGCTTTATATGATTAATATTATTTTACTTATTTTACTTAATAGTGTTTTTTGAAATAGTAAATTGAAATTGCTTAACAATATTATTTCTCCCTCTCTTTTATTTTTTTTCTGAAGATTTGAAGGTAGAAAGAACAACTTATTTTATATCGTTTTCTGTTTTCCTCTGTATTTTAATATTTCATTATAATGGAGGTACACAGATAAATGTATATCATCTCAATTAATATCATATAGAATATTTATTCCCAAATCATTAAAAATGTAATGTACTTTTTTTTTTCATAGCATATATATGACGTGTGGTGTATTTAATCTCGGAATTCATGCCATGGTGCAGTGGGACCATAGTGACCTGATTTAAGAGAAGCTGAGATGTTAAAAACATTTTCTTTTCTTTCTTTTTTTTAAGATTTTATTTATTTATTTGACACAGAGAGAGTACTAATGGGAGCAGCAGGTGGGGGGAGAGGGAGAAGCAGGTTCCTCACTGAGCAAGGAGCCTGATGTGGGGCTCAGTCCCAGGACCCTGGGATCATGACCTGAGCTGAAGGCAGTCACTTAACTGACTGAGCCACCCAGGCACCCCTAAAAACATTTTCCATTTTGTTTCCTGTGTACTTCTTTCCTGACTATACCCCTACCTTCAGTGTGGGTAATAGATTCACTTTGAGACTAATAAATTATTTTCTTCCAGCAGCTTCCCTTCTTCTATGTTTTTAGTGCTTAGTCTTTAAAAGGCTTCTGGGCAGCAAAATAAATCTTTGAGATAAGAGCTGAAATTGAAATTGGATACCTACTACATATTTAGTAGAAAGGTGATTTTCATTATATCTGTAGTACTTATTTTATGAACTATATTTTTAAGACGGTATATGACATTGAGATTTACAATTGCTACCCTTTAAAAATAGGAAAGCTTTATGGTACTGATGTTTATGTTAATCGTTTAATTTAATCTGCTTTCAAAAATCAGAATTTTAAATATCCCTGGTTTGATTAGTAGGAGTAAAACATTTATAATATATAGAAGTTATGTGTTGTAATTGAGAGATTAAATGATATTTAGGTTATATTTAAAATTTCTTTTTATTTATCTCTGCTTGATAAATTGTGTTTTCTTCTGTATTATTTTCATGTGGATTTTATTTGTTATATTTATGTTTCTTTTTCCTAGTATTTAAACCGAGGCTGCACTAGATACTTTGCTAACAAAGAAACTGACAAACAGATTTTACAGAACCGGAAAAGTCCCGAGGTATAGTAGACTATTGTTTGTTTTTTTTAAACATTTTATTTATTTGACAGACAGAGATCACAAGAAGAGAGAGGCAGGCAGGGAGAGGGGGAAGCAGGGTCCCTGTTGAGCAGAGACCCTGATATGGCACTCAATCCCAGGACCCTGGGATCATGACCTGAGCCGAAGGCAGAGGCTTTAACCCACTGGGCCACCCAGGCGCCCCTAGACTATTGTTTTTTTTTTAAAGATTTATTTATTTATTTGTTAGAGAGAGAGAGAGAGAGAGCAAGCACAGGCAGACAGAGTGGCAGGCAGAGGCAGAGGGAGAAGCAGGTTCCCTGCCAAGCAAGGAGCCTGATGTGGGACTTGACCCCAGGACGCCGGGATCATGACCTGAGCCGAAGGCAGCTGCCCAACCAACTGAGCCACCCAGGCGTCCCTAGACTATTGTTTTTAAATTAAAATCCTTAATATAAAAAAATCATACTGAAAGATATATTTTTAATTTTGGAGCCCAAGTAATATTTCTTACTTTTAGGCTTATACTTAAAAAACAAAATGCTCTTCTAAGTCTTTCTCGCAGTGTAGTACTTTATGCCTCTGTTGGTATCTACCGTAGCTACAAGTTTGGTTTTTCTTAGTTAGGCCTCAGTGCACTGCTATCCTCCTGTTCTTTTTCCCCCACATGAGGGTATTATAATTGCCTAAGAATTATCCTTTGCTAATAACATTTTTAACTTACTCTCACATTACCCACTTGGACTGTAGTATAAAATATGTCCATAATTTATTTTCTACTTTAAGGCTGAAGTAAGCTTTGAAGTAGACATTAAATAGAGTAAGCATTCTTGTGAACTAATGCTTATGTATTGTTATATTTCTCTTTAAAACATTATACTTCTGTAATATACTATGGAAAGTCTTATATTTAGGTTTTACTTATTATATATCTAAGGGTAATTTGATGTAATTATACTACTATTATTTTTAAAACATTAAATCCTTGATCTAAAAATCTATAACTCTTACAAATTTTAACATGTAATGTTCAAGTAATAAGTAGTATTAAGTTATATCTACTCCAGGAGGTTAAATTATGAAATACTGAGTCAGGATTAATTATAGGGACTAGTTCATTTTGTCTTTATTTAAAGTTTTATATTGAATGTTTAATTGTACAGTTTTTATTTAATCCAGTTTTAAATGTGTGAATCAGATGGTTTTGACTCCTTTCAAAATGAGTGAGATGAATTATATCTTTAATATGTTCCTAGAAAAGAACAGAAAACAAACAGAAATTCCCATTATTCCAAATTCTAAGCAGATGAGTACAGTTAATTTATTTAAGTTAATATTTATCATCTTACTTTTATTTTTAAAATATTTTATTTATTTATTAGAGAGAGAGTGTGCTCATAGAGTGGAGGGAGAGATAGAGGGGAAGGGAGAGGGAGAGAGAAAATCTCAAGCTCCCCACTGAGCATGCAGCCTTCTGGGGAGTATGACCTCACAACCCTGAGATGCTGACGTGAGCCGAAATCAAGAGTCAGGTACTCAACCAGCTGAGCCACCCGGGTGCCCCAACATTTATTGTTTTAGACATAAATATCTGAATTATAAATCATAAACTTTAGTTTATGTGAAATTCATGGTTGGAACTTTAAGAAGTAACTTTAATATTAATTATGGTCTCTTCCTTAGTCATGATAACCTTTATTTTTATGAAGTATCATCAAAATACAGAAATTTTATTCTTCTCACTAAGATATTAGAAACATTACCTAGTGGGATAGTGCAGCTGTATTTGCATGTCCTCAAGGAAAAAGATAGATCTCTAAATTTGATCTTTAACATGGAAAAAACTGAGTAAAGAGGAAGGATAACTAGATTTTACTCTCCAAAGAGTAACATGTACTCTTTGTATTCTGATAAGATGAAAATTTACTCTGTGATTCTAGAGTCGTCAAACTTTGTGAGGTAGTTTGTTCATATTATTGAGTGTATATATAAAAATATATAAGTGAATAATGGATTAATATGTTTAAATTACTTTTTATGTCTTCTTTATCAGGAGGATGAGGTGATCATTTTGACTAATTAGAATCCTTTGCCTAATTCCATTTGAGTGTCTAAGCTGTGTGCAATATTTAGGAAAATGCAGTATTTTTAGTCTACCATAATAATATATTCTTAATATTTGATTAGAAAGATTTTAAATGAAGTAACCATTCAGTTGCAAGACTAAAAATTCTGCATGATCTGTGTTTTTTGTTAATTTTGGCTGCATGTGATTATTTCCTTTGCTTCTTTTAAGAATAAAATTAAATTTCTTTATCTAGACATTTTCCAGAAATTTCACCCAAGCATAATTAAGCATTTTAAAGAATTTTGTGGAAGATAATCACAACTTTAGCTGGGAAGGAATTGGCATCTGGGAGGGGGGAAAATCTCCTAAAGGTGTCTTTAAAGGGCAGTTAATTCTGGTGCTGCGTTACCTGTTTAATTTGATCTATTCATTGTCAATTTCTGGAAAATTCCTAGTCCAGTTTTTCTGTGTCCAGTAACTTTTATTTTTCTACGTCTATAAGATTTCTGCAGTCCTAACTTTCTTATTATTTCTTCTGAGCTTTTAAATAGGTTCTAACAAATGAATACTTTAGATGTAAATTCTTTTAGGAGAGAAAATTTTTCTTTATTTTTTCTGAAATGTGAGTCATTGCATAAATTCTGAGTAAGCACAATGCTTACTAATACACCTTACCTCATACACTTATATAGGAAGATCTAAAAAATGATTCTCTGGTCATGAAAATTGTTATTAGTCTGTCCAGTATTTATTATTGCTGAATATTAATGCAGTTGATGGCAGTTAACCTAAAGGAGTATAATGCTAAGTGTTATATTTGAATTTTTATTATATTTTTTCACCTTGGATCCTTTTGATCTGTGGATTCATGCTGATTCCTTTCAACCACTGATATTCCCTTCTTTTTCACTAAATTTAGATTTTTATCTAATGTATCTTAGCATTGTAATGCATTAGAGTTAAAATTGTAATTTAACTGGAAAACATATTCTGTTTTGACTGATATTTATTGAGATAATTGTAGAGTCACAGGCAGTTGAAAGATACAGTTGAAAAATACAGAGAGATCCTGTGTATACTTTGCACATTTAGTTTTTGAATTGTTAGAGTAGTAAAGTTTTTCCATTGACGTTTTATTTTTGCATGTCATATAGTGCATTAATAGACCTTGTGTAGTAGTTTTAATATACTTAAATAATGGCAAAGAACAATTAATTGATGTCTTCTTGTTTTGTAGTATCTTAAGGCAGGTTCTTTAAAAGATCCTCTGTTAGATGACCATGGAGATTTTATTAGAATGTGCACAGCCATGAAAAAGATTGGTTTGGATGATGAAGAAAAGCTTGATCTGTTCCGGGTAGTAGCTGGTGTCCTGCACCTTGGAAATATTGATTTTGAGGAAGCCGGCAACACTTCAGGTTTTTTTGTTTGTGGTTGTTTTGTTTTGTTTAAAGATGAGTAAGATTAGAAGTTCTGTCATTTCTTTGTCATATGTAAATTAAATCTGTTTGTATGCATGTTTTTAATAACCTGAAATTTTTAGAATATATTATGTTACATGGTGAATGTTGGGAATGAAGGATGCTGCATTATTAGTAATTATGAACTCTGTTCTGAACACATCAGTGATACTGATGGGGAATAAACTCATGAAGGATAAGTAAATGTGACTGTCAGGGTCATATTTAGTTAAAATTTTCAACTGATAATTGTACTTTTGCAGTATGTGCACATACTATTAAGGAATTTTGACATTTTTCTGGTTCATTGATAAAAACTTTGATCCATTAATTGGGGCAATTGAATATGTACAAGCCCATATACTTTATTATTCGGGAAAGGAAATAGGTTATACTTTATACATATTGAAAAGAGCATTTAATGTCTGCATGATAGTAACTTTTCAACTTAAGTGTTGCAGTCTCTACATAAATAATAAGACTTTTTGTATAATCTTAAATTTGATCCATGAATTACAGGGGTTGGAAAACTATGGCCCATGGCCAAATTTGACCAGCTGCCTGTTTCTGTAAATAGCGTGTTGTTGGAACAAAGCTGCACCCATTCATTTATGTCTTATCTGTGCCAGCATTCATGCTACAGCGGCAGAGTTTAGTAGTTGTCATAGAAACTATATGGCCAGCAAAGCCTAAAATCTGACACTTAGGAGAAGAACATTGTTGACTTCTGCATAAATACATTATTAAAGTATTTTGTACTAAGAATGAGTTAAAAAAATCAAAAGGATCATTTAATATAGTGGTCAGTAACATGGGCTTTAGTGTCAGATCTGAGAAGCTTTCTGACACTTGCTTTTTTCATTTGTAAAATAATGAAGAAACAGTCCATTAGAAGTACTTTTAAACTGGACAAAATGACAAGGCGGAAAAACTCACCACAAAAAAAAAGAACAGGAGGCAGTACCGAAGGCTAGGGACCTAATCAATACAGACATTGGTAATATGTCAGATCTGGAATTCAGGACGACGATTCTCAAGGTTCTAGCCGGGCTCGAAAAAGGCATGGAAGATATTAGAGAAACCCTATCCGGAGAAATAAATGCCCTTTCTGGAGAAATAAAAGAACTAAAATCTAACCAAGTTGAAATTTAAAAAGCTATTAATGAGGTGCAATAAAAAATGGAGGCTCTTACTGCTAGGATAAATGAGGCAGAAGAAAGAATTAGTGATATAGAAGACCAAATGACAGGGAATAAAGAAGCTGAGCAAAAGAGAGACAACTACTGGACCACAAGGGGAGAATTCGAGAGATAAGTGATACCATAAGACAAAACAACATTAGAATAATTGGGATTCCAGAAGAAGAAGAAAGAGAAAGAGGAGCAGAAGGTATACTGGAGAGGATTATTGTAGAGAATTTCCCTAATATAGCAAGGGGAACAAGCATCAAAATCCAGGAGGCGCAGAGAACACCTCTCAAAATCAGTAGGAACCGACCCACACCCCGCCATCTAATAGTAAAATTTACAAGTCTTAGCGATAAAGAGAAAATCCTGAAAGCAGCACGGGACAAGAAGTCTGTAACATACAATGGTAAAAATATTAAGATTGGCAGCAGACTCATCCACAGAGACCTGGCAGGCCAGAAAGAATGGGCATGATATATTCAGAGCACTAAACGAGAAAAACATGCATCCAAAAATACTATATCCAGCTAGCTTATCATTGAAAATAGAAGGAGAGATAAAAAGCTTCCAGGACAAACAAAAACTGAAAGAATTTGCAAACACCAAACCAGTTCTACAGGAAATATTGAAAGGGGTCCTCTAAGCAAAGAGAGACCCTAAAAGTAGTCGATCAGAAAGGAACAGAAACAATATACAGTAACAGTCACCTTACAGGCAATACAATGGCACTAAATTCATATCTCTCAATAGTTACCCTGAATGTAAATGGGCTAAATGCCCCAATCAAAGGACACAGGGTTTCAGAATGGATAAAAAAACAAAACCCATCCATATGCTGTCTACAAGAAGCTCACTTTAGACCCGAAGACACCTCCAGATTTAAAGTGAGGGGGTGGAAAACAATTTACCATGTCAATGGACATCAGAAGAAAGCTGGAGTGGCAATCCTTATATCAAATCAATTAGATTTTAAGCCAAAGACTATAATAAGAGATGAGGAAGGACACTATATCATACTCAAAGGGTCTGTCCAACAAGAAGATCTAACAATTTTAAATATCTATGCTCCTAACATGGGGGCAGCCAACTATATAAACCAATTAATAACAAAATCAAAGAAACACATTGACCATAATACAATAATAGTAGGGGATTTTAACACGCCCCTCACTGAAATGGACAGATCATCCAAGCAAAAGATCAACAAGGAAGTAAAGGTCTTAAATGACACACTGGAGGAGATGGACATCACAGATATATTCAGAACATTCCATCCCAAAGCAACAGAATACACGTTCTTCTCTAGTGCCCATGGAACATTCTCCAGAATAGATCACATCCTGGGTCATAAATCAGGTCTGAACCAGTATCAAAAGATTGGGATTATTCCCTGCATATTTTCAGACCACAGTGCTCTGAAGCTAGAACTCAAGTACAAGAGGAAATTTGGAAAGAGCCCAAATACATGGAGATTCAACAGCATCCTTCTAAAGAATGAATGGGTCAACCAGGAAATTAAGAATTGAAAAAAATCATGGAAACAAATGATAATGAAAATACAATGGTCCAAAATCTGTGGAACACAGCAAAGGCAGTCCTGAGAGGAAAATATATAGCGATACAAGCCTTTCTCAAGAAACAAGAAAAGTGTCAAATATACAACCTAACCCTACACCTAAAGGAGCTCAAGAAAGAACAACAAAGAAAGCCTAAACCCAGCAGGAGAAGAGAAATAATAAAGATCAAAGCAGAAATCAATGAAATTGAAACAAAAAAAACAATAGAACAAATCAATGAAACTAGGAGCTGGTTCTTTGAAAGAATTAATAAGATTGATAAACCCCTGGCCAGACTTATCCAAAAGAAAAGAGAAAGGACCCAAATAAATAAAATCATGAGTGAAAGAGGAGAGATCAGAACCAACACCAAAGAAATACAAACAATCATAAGAACATACTATGAGCAACTCTATGCCAACAAATTTGACAATCTGGAAGAAATGGATGCTTTCCTAGAGACATATAAACTGCCAAAACTGAACCAGGAAGAAATAGAAAACCTGAATAGGCCCATCACCAGTAAGGAGATTGAAACAGTCATCAAAAATCTCCAAACAAACAAAAGCCCAGGGCCAGATGGCTTTCCAGGGGAATTCTACCAAACATTCAACGAAGAATTAATTCCTATTCTCCTGAAAGTGTTCCAAAAAATAGAAATGGAAGGAAAACTTCCAAACTTATTTTATGAGGCCAGCATCACCTTGATCCCCAAACCAGACAAGGATCCCATCAAAAAAGAGAATTACAGACCAATATCCTTGATGAACACAGATGTGAAATTCCTCACCAAAATACTAGCCAACAGGATCCAACAGTACATTAAAAGGATTATTCACCACGACCAAGTGGGATTTATTCCAGGTCAGCAAGGTTGGTTCAACATCTGCAAATCAATCAATGTGATACAATACATTAATAAAAGAAAGAACAAGAACCATATGATACTCTCAATAGATGCTGAAAAAGCATTTGACAAAGTACAGCACCCCTTCCTAATCAAAACTCTTCAAAGTGTAGGGATAGAGGGCACATATCTCAATATTACCAAAGCCATCTATGAAAAACCCACTGCAAGTATCACTCTCAATGGAGAAAAACTGAGAGCTTTTCCGCTAAGGTCAAGAACACAGCAGGGATGTCCGTTATCACTACTGCTATTCAACATAGTACTAGAGGTCCTAGCCTCAGCAATCAGACAACAAAAAGAAATTAAAGGCATCCAAATTGGCAAAGAAGAAGTCAAACTATCGCTCTTTGCAGATGGTATGATACTATATGTGGAAAACCCAAAAGGCTCCACTCCATAACTGCTAGAGCTTGTATAGGAATTCATTAAAGTGTCAGGATATAAAATCAATGCACAGAAATCAGTTGCATTTCTTTACACCAACAACAAGACAGAAGAAAGAGAAATTGATGAGTCAATCCCATTTACAACTACACCCAAAACCATAAGATACCTAGGAATAAACCTAACCAAAGAGGCAAAGAATCTATACTCAGAAAACTATAAAGTACTCATGAAAGAAATTGAGGAAGACACAAAGAAATGGAAAAATGTTCCATGCTCATGGATTGGAAGAATAAATATTGTGAAAATGTCTATGCTACCTAAAGCTACCTACACATTTAATGCAATGCCTATCAAAATCCCTCCAATTTTTTCAAAGAAATGGGACAAATAATCCTAAAATTTATATGGAACCAGAAAAGACCTCGAATAGCCAAAGGAATATTGAAAAAGAAAGCCAAAGTTGGTGGCATCACAATTCCAGACTTCAGGCTCTACTACATAGCTGTCATCATCAAGACAGTATGGTACTGGCACAAAACCAGACACATAGATCAATGGAACAGAATAGAGAGCCCAGAAATAGACCCTCAACTCTGTGGTCAACTAATCTTCGACAAAGCAGGAAAGAATATCCAATGGAAAAAAGACAGCCTCTTCAACAAATGGTGTTGGGAAAATTGGACAGCCACATGCAGAAAAATGAAATTGGACCATTTCCTTATACCACACACGAAAATAGACTCAAAATGGATGAAGGACCTCAACGTGAGAAAGGAATCCATCAAAGTCCTTCAGGAGAACACAGGCAGCAACCTCTTCGACCTCAACCACAGCAACTTCTTCCTGGGAACAATGCCAAAGACAAAGGAAGCAAGGGAAAAGATGACTTCATCAAGATCAAAAGCTTTTGCACAGCAAAGGAAACAGTCAACAAAACCAAAGACAACTGGCAGAATGGGAGAAGATATTTGCAAACGACATATCAGATAAAGGGCTAGTATCCAAATTCTATAAAGAGCTTAGCAAACTCAACACCTAATGAACAAATAATCCAATCAAGAAGTGGGCAGAGGACATGAACAGACATTTCTGCAAAGAAGACATCCAGATGGCCAACAGACACATGAAAACATGCTCCACATCACTGGACATCAGAGAAATACAAATCAAAACTACAATGAGATACCACTTCACACCAGTCAGAATGGCTAAAATGAACAAGTCAGGAAATGACAGATGCCGGCGAGGATGTTGAGAAAGGGGAATCCTCATGCACTGTTGGTTTAACCACTCTGGAAAACAGCATGGAGGTTCCTCAAAAAATTGAAAATAGAGCTACCATATGACCCAGCAATTGCACTACTGGTTATTTACCCTAAAGATACAAACATAGTGATCCGAAGGGGCACGTGCACCCGAATGTTTATAGCAGCAATGTCCACAATAGCCAAGTTATGGAAAGAACCTAGATGTCCATCAACAGATGAATGCATAAAGAAGAAGTGGTATATATACACAATGGAATACTATGCAGCCATCAAAAGAAATTAAATCTTACCATTTGCGACGACATGGATGGAACTGGAGGGTATTATGCTTAGCAAAATAAGTCAGTCGGAGAAAGACAACTATCATATGATCTCCCTGATATGAGGAAGTGGAGATGCAACGGGGGTGGGGATTAAGGGGGTAGGAAAGGAATAAATGAAACAAGATGGGATCAGTAGGGAGACAAACCAAAAGAGACTCTTAAGGTCATAAAACAAACTGAGGGGGGTGGGGGGATGGGGTTTGGGAGAGGGTGGTGGAGTTACATTATATGTTTAAATAAAAATAAAAATTAAAAAAATCATTAAAAATACTTTTAAAGTATAGTCTAGCCATTGTATGTATGTATATAAAGAAGGAGCATCAGAGGAAGGAAGAAAGAACATTTTAAAAAATGGGCCTGCTATGTGCAAGACCTTTCATATACTGTGTTTCATCGTAAACAACATAATCATAATCTAAACTTCGTAAAGATAATGGGGTAAAGGGTATTATCTGTATTTTACGGAAGTGAAACCTCTGCATAAGTAATTTATTTACTATTGAAGTTGTAGATGTGAAAGCTGGGTTCTCCCCAAGTCTGACTAACTCAAGTACTAGTGATCATTGTCCCAAATTGCCCCCAGTCACTGAACCTCACTGAGAATCCTGATCTGTGAATGAGCAGACTGAAACAGTCTTCATGACTTTGGGATTTAATATCCTGAGATGGTGTGCAGTCAGTAACATCAGATGTAGCACAGTGTAGTGTTGGAAAGTACATGCTCTTGAGCCAGAGTATTCATCACAAGCATATTGCCTGCTTGTGTGGCCTTGGACCAGGAACTTTATCTCTCGGTGTCTCAGTTTCCTCACCTGTAAACAGGGGATAACAACACTCATGCCTCACGTT
>ML105034.1:45021-97234 GCA_003697995.1 Taxidea taxus jeffersonii | reverse complement strand
GGGAATAAATGTTTTAAATATTAAATGATGTCAATATTTATGTCTAGCACATAGTAATCACTGTGTTTTTAATGAATAAGTAAAATAAAAATACAGATTAATTCTAGTTTAAAATGTAAAAAAACAAAATCAGGTATGTTCTTAGTGTACACTAAAGTTTTAGGTTTTTTGAGGGATTCAAAATTCTTATTTTGAAAATGTAATGAATGTTAAAGTATATCTCATTTGCTCTGTAGTATCGTTATACAAAGGGAATATGTGGAAGTTCTAAGTAACACAAAAAAAGTTTAGATTAAGGCCCACTTTGGAAATGTCAGAAGTGATAGTTGCCATTTTCACACCTCATTATGCTGTGGTAGAACATGCAGATATATCCAGAGGATTGTAAATGTGATGTGATCCAGTTAGTTGAAAAGCACTTAAACAGTTAAAAGGGAAATAGCACATATTTACATTATCTTTTATCTTTCTTCTCAAAATTCCTTCTGTTGAAAGGAAAATGAGCAGAAAGCAGAGAAGATTGGAGTGAAGCAACAAATTAAGGAAACTAATAAACTAGGTTATTTTGGGGTCCCTGGGTGGGTCAGTTGGTTAAGCATCTGCCTTTGATCTTCAGGTCCTGGGATTGAGCCCCCTGCGGGACTCCCTGCAGGGAGTCTGCTTCTCTATGTCTCTCTCCCTCTGCCTCCCCATTGCTCATTCTCTCTCTTCTTCAAATAAATAAAA
Source organism: Taxidea taxus jeffersonii (assembly GCA_003697995.1). Taxonomy (NCBI): domain Eukaryota; kingdom Metazoa; phylum Chordata; class Mammalia; order Carnivora; family Mustelidae; genus Taxidea; species Taxidea taxus. The sequence goes on along the minus strand of ML105034.1, from coordinate 96,508 downwards.
TCTTTAAAAAAAAAATTAAAATAGGTTGTTTTTATTTTAATAGCGCAGATTTTATTAATCTTCATCTTTTCTGTGATCCTTACTATAGATCCAAATGGTTTCTTTTTAGTTAGAATTGATTTTTTTTCCTCCTAGAGAGTTCAATTTTGACATATCCTAGCAACTTGAAAAAGCTGTGGAATTTTTACAGTTATTTTATCAGAAAATTTATCTACTATAAATGTTTAGAAGACTACTTATATTAAAAAGGTTTTACATGGTAGCATATGAAAAAAATGCCTGTTTTTAAAATTCTGCATCACAAAAGTGATTCTCTAATTCCTGAAAGTGTGTAAGAAACTTTGCAGAACAGTAAAAAAAGAAATGTTTAAATACATTAATGAATTATTGATGGTCAGTTTATTGAGAGCTGTGTAATTAGATGATGGTGTGTGTGTATGTGTGTAGAGACTAGAAATCAGTAGTAAGCTTATTTTCATAGAATTAAAGGTTCAGTATATCTTCTTTTTTTTTTTTTAAGATTTTTATTTATTTGACAGACAGAGATCACAAGTAGGCAGAGAGGCAGGCAGAGAGAGAGGGGGAAGCAGGCTCCCTGTGGAGCAGAGAGCCCGATGTGGGGCTGGATCCCAGGACTCCGGGACCATGACCTGAGCCTAAGGCAGAGGCTCCAACCCACTGAGCCACCCAGGCGCCCCTCAGTATATCTTCTAAGTATTCTTGTCCCCTTGTTCTTTTTCTTTGGTAACAGCTTTATTGAAATATAGTTCATAGGCTGTTCAATTCACCCATTTAAAATATACAATTCAGTGGTTTTTAATAGAGTCAAAGTTGTACAGTCATCACTTCCATTAGTTTTTAGAACATTTTCATCACTTCAGCATTTGCCTCTCATTCCTTCCCAAATCCCTGTTGTTAAAAATAGCGTTTATGCTATCATGCAAAACCTTTTCAATATAAGTAGGAGTATTCTAAGCATTTATAGTAGAATAAATTTTCTGGTAAAATAATTACAAAAATATCCACAGCTTCTTCAGAGTAGCTGTATTCATTTCACATTCTCATCAGCAGTGTATGAAGGTTCCTGTTCCTCTACATCCTAACACTGTCTGTGTGATTATAGCCATCCTAGTGTGTGTGAAATGTTTTGCTTCATTTTGGTTTTTATTTGCATTTTTCTGAAGGCCCATGAAATTGAACACTTATTCATGTCTTTATTGACCATTTGTATCTATTTTTTTGAGAAGTGTCTATTTATATCCTTTGCCCATTAATTGGGTTGTCTTTTTATTGTCAAGGTGTAAGAGTTTTTTTAAAAAACTACATTTTGGCTGTAGATTCTTTATCAGATATATAATTTGCAAATATTTTCTCTCAATCTGTGTCTTGTCCTTTAAATTTTTGGGTAATATTCTTTGAAACAAGTAATTTTTCATTTTGATGAAGCCTAATTTGTCTGATTTTTTTTCTTTTGTTATTTGTGCTCTTGGTGCCATATCTAAGAAACCATTACCTGGTCCAAGATCATGAGTTTAATAGTTTTAGTTCATAATTTAGGTCTTTAGCTCGTAATTTTTATTTATGGTGTGAAGCAAGAGTCAATCTTTATTCTTTTGCATGCAGAAACCCAGTCTCAGTGCCATTTGCTGAAAAAGCTATCTTTTCCCCAGTGAGTTATCCTGAAGTCCCTCCCCCTTCTCCCCCTCGCCCTCCCCCTCTTTCTTCTTTTAAGATTCTGTTTATCTTTTTGATAGAGAGGGAGAGAGTGCATGTGCATGCGCAAGCAGTGGGGAGGGGCAGAGGCAGAGGGAGAAAGGGGCTCCTTGCTCATCATATACATCCGGGGTTTGATCTCAGAACCCTGGGATCATGATCTGAGCTGAAGGCAGACACTTAACCAACTGGGCCATCCAAATGCCCACAACCCTTATTCTTAGGGAATCTCATGGTCTATTTCTCCTGAGACCAGGGTATTAAATAGTTTACTAATTTATCATGGTAAGCTTATTTTTTTTTGTAAACTTAATGATTTTCACACATTTTTTATAGTTTTGAAGTTAGTCTTGTGATGAATTACTTATAAACATTAAACCTTAAAAATATTAGTAAAATGTTTACTTTTAAAATATTAGTAGTAACAATAAAAATGATAGTAGTTAAATTTATATAGTGCTTACTGTGTACCAGGTACTATTTTGAGAACTTCACATATGTAACCTCATTAATCTCTATAACAGCCTTATTAGGTAAGTACAATTATTGTCTGTTAAATGGATGAAGAAACTGAACACAGAAAGAATAAGTGACTTGTTCAGGTCACACAGCTAATAAGTCTTACAGCCACATCAGGCCAGAGGCTAAAGCATTACAGTATAGTTCTTTTTATATAATATTTTTTAAAACATCCTCCATTACTAGAACTCTATGGATATGATGTACAGGGAATAGCAGTTATCTCCTCACCCTCTTCCTCTTTCCTGAGCAACACGAGCACCTACATATCCAGCATGGGTACACACAGACACACCATACACATAAACAAAACCTCATACGTTGACAGCCACCACAGTGACCTACTGAAATGCCAGTGTTTGCTATTAAAATTATTCCTTAAGGTTTTCAGGAATCATATGAATTTTAATGATAAGGTACTATATATTTTTTGAGATTTACAAGGATTATAATCTATCAGTATATTCTGCTTGCCAGGTCATAAATAATGAAACAGTCCAGGTTAATATTGATGGGCTGAAAGATTATATCGTGGACTGTCTTGAGTGAGGGTCTCCCATTGACCTTGGCTGTATGACTTTCTTTTTTTTAAGATTTTATTTATTTATTTGTCAGAGAGAGAGAGCACAGGCAGGCAGAGTGGCAGGCAGAGGAGGCAAAGAGAGAAGCAGGCTCCCCACTGAGCAAGGAGGCCAATGTGGGACTTGATCCCAGGACCCTGGGAACATGACCTGAGCCGAAGGCAGCTGCTTAACAGACTGAGCCACCCAGGCATCTCTCTTTCTTTTTCTTTTTCTAAATTTAATTTATTTATTTGACAGACAGAGATCACAAGTAGGCAGAGAGGCAGGCAGAGAGAGAGGAAGAAGCAGGCTTCCGGCTGAGCAGAGAGCCCACCTGGGGGCTTGATCCCAGGACCCTGAGATCATGACCAGAGCCAAAGGCAAGGGCTTAACACACTGAGTGGGTGGTGAAAAAAGTGAAGTGAAATTAAAAGTCACAAATAAGCCTTGTCTATTCCATAGATTTATGTAAGTGAAGTATACTTCTAAGAAGTGATCTTGGAAATCTGGTTTATATAATGTCTGTTAACTTGAAATTTAAATGTATTTTCATTAGGTGGCTGTAATCTGAAGAATAAATCTACTCAAGCATTGGAATATTGTGCTGAATTACTAGGTTTGGATCAAGATGATCTTCGTGTAAGTTTAACTACAAGAGTCATGCTAACAACAGCAGGGGGCACCAAAGGAACAGTTATAAAGTAAGTTCCTTAACTCATTGCTCTGTAAAAATCCTGCCTTGTGGTTTGTCAGGGAAAATCTTTCTTTTTAGAACAATGAGATTTAAAGTTGATCTTTCTGATCATTATAATGTTCTAAAACATGTGCTCGATAGGTAAGATTCTGTGCATATTACTGCAGTAATCTACTATACAAGTAAATGCTGACTTCCACAGCTCTTAAAGTTGTTCCTTACAGATACGGTGCATAGCACAGATTTGTAGTTCATAAAGTAAGAGAGGTTTACTTTTGTACAACTACAAAAATATGAGTTGGTTATGTTAATATTTGTTTTAGGCAACAATTTTTTTTTCAAATTTCCCAGACTTTTTTGGGGGGATATAATTCACTCTTCTAAAAGGTACAGTTTAGTATTTTTAAAGTTTATTTACAAGGCTGTACAATCATCACTATTTAGTTTCAGAAGGAAACATAATTTTACTTTAAAAGTGATTTTCCTTGCAAATGTCATGTTCTAAAACTTACTGAGTAAAACTCACTCCAGTAAAACACTCAGCAAATGGAGTTCCCCCTTACCTCTTGGAGTCTTCATTTAGAGGAAATTTCAAGTGATAGGAAAATAAGAGTGTAGCCAAAGTTTCTCTGATCTGTAACCAAGAACTTCTAGGTTGTATTTGGGTCTCTGTACACATTTGGCTCAATATCCTGTGTTTTAGGCATTTCTCTTTTTGATACTGTAAAATAAAATGGATATTCAGCCATCATTCTGAGGCACTGTAAGATCTTCATTTGTACGGAAAAAAGTCCAGTCCTCTATCCCTTGCTAAATAAGGCAGTGAGTGAGCTCTAGTGACCTATTTCAGGAAGATTTTCAGCAAATTTATCCAAGAAGGATTTAAAAACAAACTTTTAGCATTTCAGGAAGATTTTCAGCAAATTTATCCAAGAAGGATTTAAAAACAAACTTTTAGCCACTCAGAAAATTTTGTACTTCTTATATTTTGGGAAACATTAGCAAGGTATGTTTAGCCTGATTGTTTGCTAAACTAATTCCAAATTATTATAAAGTAAACCTTACCAAGGAGAATGTGTAATAGTGCCATACAGTTGCTTTTCCTTGGAGATATTTCTGGGGCGCCAGGGAACTCCAGTAAATGCACACTTCAGGTAGCATTTCCTTCATTGCCCGTTTGTTCTAAAGCACTTTTTTAATGTGTTTTATATATTGAGTACTCAGAGAAGTTTCACTTTAGGAAGGGGTTCTGTTGCAGGAAGTTCAAGTTGAAAAAGCAGTTTAGAAGGGATTCAAGTATTAGTCTGACCTGAAAGACTTTTTTTTTTTGGAAGATTTTATTTATTTATTTGACAAACAGTGATCACAAGTAGGTGGAGAGGCAGGCAGAGGGAGGGGGGGAAGCAGGCTCCTCGCTGAGCAGAGAGCTCTATGTGGGGCTCGATCCCAGGACTCTGAGATCATGACCTGAGCTGAAGGCAGAGGCTTTAACCCACTGAGCCACCCAGTGCCCCGACCTGAAGGACTTTTAAGGTTATTTCCAAATTTGACATTTTTTTTTGGTGCTCCCATGGTGCCTCATACTTACCCTGATGATAGCATTTAGCTTGCTGTTTGAAAATTCACTTTTATGGTAGTTTCTTCATCAGAGTATAATTTTCTTTAGGAAGAGGGCTCTGTGTCTGTATCTGCAACATCTAGCACTGTTGTGTAATTACTTATATTAAATAGTAGAATTGGACAGTCCAGATTTTAAGATGTAAACATTTCTTCCTAAACAGTGTTAAATAAGGTACCATACTTTAAAGTTATCCTGAATTAAACACAGTTTCTTTTGCAATTAAAGTAAGTCCGAAGGTCAAAAGGAAGATTATTCCTCTGAATAATTTTTTATATATTCATCATGTGCAATAAAGCATAAATTAAGATTAAACCATTTTTTGAGCCTAAACTTCTTTTACTCAATAAAACATTTTGTTATCTACATGTAGTAACTTCTTTAGTTCTTTTCCTATGCTTCTTAGCCCCATTATTTGTGCCTATTGGCAGATGATCTTCTGTAGCTATTTTTTTCTTCACAGTGAATGTTTTAGATACACTTTGATCTTGGTATCTGGCATTATTTTCCCAGTTATTACTGTAAAAAATTTTCATTGGTATAGTCTTCTTTTATAGGGTACCCTTGAAAGTGGAGCAAGCAAACAATGCTCGTGATGCCTTGGCAAAGACTGTCTATAGCCATCTTTTTGATCATGTGGTTAACAGAGTAAATCAGTGTTTTCCTTTTGAAACATCATCTTATTTTATTGGAGTCCTAGATATTGCTGGTTTCGGTAAGTACAGTTTTGTTCATGAATCTGTATTTGATATTTTTTATTCAGTTTTTCACATATATTTAAAATTAAAAAAAACTTTTTCCATTGTAATACCTTTCACTTGATGTATTTTCAGTTATATGTCCATACTTAGATATCATTTGATAATGTAATTTAAATAGGAAGCTGATGCTTAAAAGAGGGAAAAACTCATAGATTTTGGTCACACTAATGCTGAAATTAAAACATGTTGACTGAGGGGCACCTGGGTGGCTCATTTGGCTAAGTTTCTGACTCTTGATTCTGGCTTAGGTCATGATCTCAGGGTCGTGAGATTGAGCCCTGCTTGGTGTCTGCACTAGGTGTGGAGCCTGCTTAAGATTCTCTCTCTCTCCCCCTCGGCCTCTCCCCCACCTCAAAAAAAGGAAAAAGAAAAAAACATGTTGATTGAAACCATTGTTGTTAGGGGATGTCTCTGTACTCCTAAATGAATGCAACTGAATAAAGGTAAAGTCTTGAATGCTACTAATAAAGAAGATTAAGTCCTTAAAACCACTGACAATAATGTAGTGCTGGGTACAAGTTGACCTACCATATAAGCCAAACTCATTGCTCTATGTAGAAATTCATCATTAGTGTTATCAACAGATAGCTATTTCCAGTGAATTCCCACCAAATGAAAACATATTTTTTTAAAAGATTTTATTTATTTATTTGACAGACAGAGATCACAAGTAGGCAGAGAGGCAGAGAGAGAGAGGAGGAAGCAGGCTGTCCACAGAGAGAGAGCCCGGTATGGGGCTCGATCCCACGACCCTGGGATCATGACCTGAGCCGAAGGCAGCGGCTTTAACCCACTGAGCCACCCAGGCGCCCCTGAAAAAATATTTTTATTAAAGATATAGCACATAGTATAGTAGATAAAGTGCATACAAGATATTTTATGTTTTTATATTCAAGATAAATATTGAGAACAACTATGGGGCTGTGCAATCAGAAATGAATCATTAACATCTGAATGCCATGTTGTTTTGAGTGACTGTTTTATAAAAAATCTCAAAGTAAATCTGACTGATTTTATATTGGGCTTTATCAATGTGGGCATTCCTTCTGCCTGTGTATGAGTGGTGTTTTCCTCCTGTATAGTTTGTTTGCTTTTGCCGAGGGAAGATTTGAGTGTTAGAGTTTTGGTTTTGATGTGATGTATATGTTAAAACTTTTGTTACTTTTTGTTCAAAGGTAGGAAAACACTCATCACTGACTTAAGATTTCAAAATCTTCAGACATTTGTTTCCTGGTCTGCACTAGTTTTAGTGTAACAGGCACATACACAGAATCATAACATTTTAGAGCTGCAGGGATCTTAGAGATAATGTAATATAGTCTTTTCATTTTAAAAATGAGTTAATGTTCATAATGTTTTTTATAACTAATTTTACAGATTATACAGAAAAAGATCTAAAGCACTTGCATTTAAGTCTTTTTTGTACTTTAGTTAATTTAGATTGCTATTAACACCTGTGCTTAAGAAAATTATGTTGTGGGGCGCCTGGGTGGCTCAGTGGGTTAAGGCCTCTGCCTTCGGCTCAGGTCATGATCCCAGAGTGCTGGGATCGAGCCCCGCATCGGGCTCTCTGCTCAGCGGGGAGCCCGCTTCCACCTCTCTCTCTGCCTGCTTCTCTGCCTACTTGTGATCTTTGTCTGTCAAATAAATGAATAAATAAATCTTAAAAAAAAAAAATTATGTTGTAAGTGGCTTACATTTTGTATCTTACACTCTATAATATTTATCTCATTCAACACACATTGTTTTTGTTGAGTAAAACACAGTATTTTCAGTACTTAAATACTTAAAAAATTTTGTCTTGAAATAAGAGCATTTGAGGAGTCTAAAACAATTATATGAAATTTTTTTACCTAATTTTAAACTAAGCATTGATACAATAGAATTTTATCCTAAGATAAATTTATAATATGAAGTTGATGACTTTTGATTCTGGTTTTATATTTACAGAGTACTTTGAACACAACAGTTTTGAACAATTTTGCATCAACTATTGCAATGAAAAACTTCAACAATTTTTTAATGAAAGGATTCTGAAAGAGGTAATTGCCATTACAGTTTAAATTTAAGAACTGCATTACGCTATTTTAATTTCAAGGAACAGAGACATGCTGCAGTTACTCTGATAGATGGGGTATAATGTAAGGTGGTTCAGGAGATCAGAGATGGCTAGGACAGGCCCCCAGTGGCTTAGCTGTTGCTCAGGCACATCAGAAGTGTTAATTGTACAGCTAAAGCTTAGGAACCCAATAAAAACTCTAGTAGGCACTTCCGCAGAAGTGAACATCTATTGCTTCGTACTACTGTCTTTTGCTAGACTTGGAATTTCCATTGTTTCTTTTTCTGAGTCTGTTGCCCCTACTTCTGACACTGCCAAACAACTTTCTACTCTCATCTTTGACATTGGCATCTCCCACCCTTCTTCTTCTTTTGCCCACTCTGCTACCTGCTCACCCTTTCTCTCTCTCACAGGAAAGCCACCAGATCAGTGTGGCCATTGGCCTGGAGTACCTCTGGCCAGTGCTTTGTCAGGCTACAGTGTGCACTGCCCAGTTGCCACTGCTCCTAGTGAGTAACTGTGGGTGTGACCAACACTCACAACCCCAAGTCTAGGAAAGTTATTTTATAATTCTTTACAGAATAAGTAAAGGTAGGTTTGGATCACTTGATTTGTGATTAGGCTCACCATTCTTATCTTGTATTTGAATTCTCCAGTATTTTGCTACCAGTATCTCTGGCTTTCCTTCCTTTTTGAGCTATTGGAGATATGTTTTACTGAATGTAGACAGTAGAGTTATAGAGAACTCAGAGATGATCTAGTTCAGCTTTTTATTTTACAAATGAAGAAACTGATTACCAGAGCAGTTTACTGACTACTGCAGGTCTGAACCCACCTTCCAGCTGCTGGCCCACAACCATGTTCTCCTCATATTAGTACTGCTGTTTTCCAAGTTCTCTTCTCCACTGTATCTGGTCTTGAAATGTGAAATATTCTTTCCTTTTCCCATTCTATTAATCTTTTCTCACATTTTTATTTTATTTTGTTTTTATGGGTTTCCCAGCACTTTCCCTGTTATACTTTTTACTTGTATACTGTAGTTTAAGCCAATTCTGGCATAAATGAACAGGTAAACCAAATACTCATCAGTTAAGATAATTAATCTGAAAGTGTTTTATCCAGACATGTTAATTCTTCCATTGCTATTTTAAGTTGTACATGTGTGCTTCTCACTTAACATGCCCTAATTCTTCCCTTCTACACCAGCCCAGCAAGCTTTATTTTATCTAGAAACATGACCAGGAGATGGTGTCTTGATACATGTTTATTTTTATAACAGTTCTTTAAATGTTTGGATTTCAAATTCAGATTGGTTCTTGAATGGATACTGACTTCTAAAATGATAAAAACCTTTTCTAGTATATCTTGTGGGAGGAAATATTTAAACATTTGTAAACATTTGGGAAAAAAGATTAAAATACATGTTAACCCAAGCTCATTGTGTTGCTCACCCATCTTTGATAAATCCCTTTTTTTTTTCTTTAAGAAGGTACCAGACTTATATGTAGGAACTCAACTTTAATTTGTATATTATTCTTCCAAATTGCACTTACTTTTTACAATGTTATATTCCTTGTATGTATCACTGTGTAGCTACTAGAGCCCATTTGCAATTAATTGCTGTTTCTTTGATTTTAGTGCCTGTGTGTACATGTTAAAAATCTCTCCTATTTTTGGACAACAGTTGAGGACTATTGAGGAAATAGAAGAAAGAAATTTCATGTCAAAGGGAGCTACTTTGTTTAGCTGTTCTTTAAACTTTTAAAACTATCACAGCAAGTTCTTACATTTTTCTGTGTATTCCAGGGGTTGGTAGACTATGACCTTTGGGATAGATCCAACAGGCTGCCTATTGTTGCAAGTGAAGTTTTATTGGAACACAGCCATGCTTCTTCATTAACTGTTATCTATGGCTGCTTTTGTGCTGCAGTGGCTTAATTGAGTAGTTTTGACAAAGACCATGTGACCCACAATTGGAAATATTTACTCTCTGGCCCTTTACAGAAAAAGTTTGCTGACTCTTGGTCTATTCTTCTAATAAGTTTGAATTTAAAATTGCTGAAGATATTTCAGAGCCTAGCCTTTCCTTGAGTTTGAGCAGATCTCCATATGTCTGTGTAATTTCTCTGCATATTTCAAGAAAAGTGTGCTTATCTGTAGGTGGGAACATTTCCACATATGTAAATCATATGTTGGCCATTAGTTTCTGACTTTACATTGCTTTAGGGGCAGGGATCTTTCTTCCCTAATGTTTTGTAAGTCTCCTTAACCCCTGAACTAGTTGGTATGAGCCTTTGTACTCTGGGCTAATCAACAAAAGTTATGATCAGAAGTGGCACAAAACACACCATTTCATATCATAACAATATTTCCATATCTGTGATTATGATTATTTTATTTTAGGAACAAGAACTTTATCAAAAAGAAGGTTTAGGTGTTAATGAAGTACATTATGTGGATAATCAGGACTGTATAGGTATGTGGTTTTTTTATTCTACTTTTGGAAAATATGGGAAGATATAGTACATGCTTTTACTAGTAATTTTTCTGTGCTCTGTGATTGATACTAATTGTTATGGGACTTGAAACTCTGGTATTTGAAAGAAGTTTACTTCTCTTGTTCTGCCCAGGAAGATTTTTTCCTACCAAGGCATCAAATTCAGCCATTGGTGAAAGTTTTCCTAAAATTTCTTTTGTTTACCGTGATTAACATTTTCATTCTTTAAACAGACAACATGTGGGTAAGTTAAGAAGGGAACTAAATGCCTTAAGTAGTAAAGAGATAAATTATCTCAATTGAGGAAGCTCATACATTAGCCAGGCTCCGAGTGAGGTTTTTCCTCCGAGTGTTTGACTCTTCTGTAGCTTAGTTCTCTTGTTTCTGTTCTCTGCATTGGCAGTACCCTCTGATCCATTGCTAGTTAGCTTCACAAATTTCATGTGTCATTTCATGTGTCATATCTGGATAACATAGTGCAGCCAGGAGAACGGGGTTTCTGTTTTTATCAGCAAGGAAACCTTTCCCTGTCACCCCCCCAGCCTAGTGCTCAATCTTTCTTTTCTTTCCTACCTCATCATGAAAATGAACTGTTGGGCAAACTTTGTTTTCAAAACTCCATATGACAATTGAGTCAGTAACTCATGTGCTACATTTGGAGACAATGTATAATAACAACAACAACAATAATATGCTTTATACTGATACAACTTTCCAAAGCATTTTTACATCCTAGCTGGCTCACTGAGCATTTCCTTTACACATACATCACAGCCTTTCTCAGATCTCTGTGCCTTTGACTTTATATCTTGGCTGGAACTCCTCCCATTTTGTTTATCTTTTAGCCCACTTTCATATCCTTCTATGTCTATCAAAATACTCATTTATAGCTTAATTCAGCTGCCCCTTTCACCATCACCACTTGCCTAAAAAGCATCATTCTCTGAACAATGCAGTTAGAATTTTGATTTTTCTTCATATGTTCTATAGCTTTTGGAGTCCCATTTAATAGATTTTATATACTTTTTTAAGCACTTTATATTTTATAGTTATTTTGTACAAGCAGGAAATTCAAATAACATGAATGGTAGGAACTTAAAAATGTGCTGTTACTAGAAGTTTTGCTGGAAAACATTTGAGTCAGTATTGAAAAGTAGTTTTAAAAGCTCTGCATGTGAAAGTTTCTGTAGTTTTACTTCATTTTGAATGTAGGTATCATGTGGAGAAGAGGAATTTTTGGTTCTTTAGCCTCTCTCATCCAAGCTTGCAGATAGAATGGTTATCACATTAATTATACGTGTATAGTGTTATTTTTCTAAAACTTATATTAGTTTCCCTTGCTATCTGAAAATAGAGCATTTTTATGAAAACTTTGAAAGCCAAAATGGTATAAATCGGAGAAGCAGTTACCATTTTGTAAGTGCAAATATTCTCTTTCAATTTCTTTCAGCCAGTGAAAATAAGTATTAATGTAGGTCTTTTGTAAAAGCAAAGTGGCATAAAACAAACTTTTCCATAGTGGAGGAAACCTGTATATGATGTTACTTTCTGATAAATTGTCAGATTTGAAATAAAATACCTGTTTTCTGTAGCCTGTGAGAATATTTACAAATATGTTATATTGCTTCTGACCAGTCCTTTAAATTTGTGATTAGTAAATTGTTTATATATCTTTAAAATGTTTTTACCCTAACATATTTTAATTTTTTTGGGAATAGATTTAATTGAAGCAAAATTAGTGGGGATATTGGATATTTTAGATGAAGAAAATCGCCTTCCCCAGCCAAGTGACCAACACTTTACATCTGCAGTTCACCAGAAGCACAAAGAACATTTCCGACTCACTGTGAGTTTATCATTCCAAAACTGAGACTCTGTGGTGGGAAAAGAAATCTTTAGAAAGATATACTAGATACTGCATATTAAATAATTAGAATAATTATATGGGGCTGAGAACAACTGTAATTTATTCAGCACAGCATCTTCTGTAGATAGGCACTTAATTTATACATGTATAGTTTGGGTGATGATGATCTATCTAATGAAGGCCCTTTTAGCTGGATAGAAGGTACATTTTATCAATCTAAAATGTACAAAATTGTTTACCTGCTGTTTTTATGTTCTTCCTTTTAGTAAAGTGGCCACGAGTTGCTTTTTTTTCTATCATGTGAGATTGATCACGTTCCAGGGGTTAGCATCTAGAATCACAAAGAGCCACCAGTATGCACGTTTGTAAGACGAGCAGTAAAGTTCATGGCTCCAAGAGTCTGACTGGTGCAAGTAATCCATATTAGATAATGGGTAGCCAATTTATTTTAATGTTCTTTCCTAGGGAGTTTTGAATGGAAAATATACCCAGAGAGGGACATAGAAACTGAAGCAGTAGAAGAATTAGCTGAAGGGAAAACCAGACACAGAACTATAGAAATAAATGAGAAATACACTTTTTTTTCTTCCCCTTTTTGAAGATTTTATTTATTTTAGAGAGAGAGCACACGTGCAGGGGTAGGGGCAGAGGGAGAGAGAGGGAGGATCTCAAGTAGACTCTGTGCTGAGCACAGAGCCTGACAGGGGGCTCAGTCTAATGACCCTGAGATCGTGACCCAAGCCAAAGCCAGGAGTCAGCCGCTCAACTGACTGAGCCACCCAGGCGCCCCTCGAAGTGCACTTCTGAAAGGGCTAGAAGACCTAGTTCCGTGAACTGCTGTTGGGACATAGAGCTGTGGTTGAATCCTTACAGCAGTGAATTGTAGGGCTGTTCTGCATGAGGCTGGCCCCTGTGGCTGTTGAGGTTCACCTTGTTCACCTAATTCTGTGTTTATCTTTACACTCAGCCATCATTACTTGAGGTAATACAAGGACAGCTCCATCCTTGTGCCCAGTAAGAACTGGTTAGCCCAGAGAAATATGGATGTTAATTTGATCCAGGAAGTTAGGTGCTGCTTTAACTTACAGAGGACAACAAAGGAAAAGCAGGAAAAGGAAGAGAAGCTGCTTAGAGTGGCAAATGCCTCCCATTCTGTTTATTGTTTTGAGATTGTAACCTAGTGTAACAGCCAGGGCTTTGATAGCCCTAGGAGCTGAAGTGAATGAAGATAAGTATTCTTGGTTCCATACATCAACTAAATTAAGAACATGTTAGGTAAATAGGTTGAATGCATTTCCTTGAAAAGCTAATGTAATTACGATAACCTCAAGGGGACTGAATCTAACAATCGCCTGTCCCACTGACTTGGAGTTCTTCTGTATCCTTAAATATTTCTTATAATGGGGAGCTGTTTCTCTTCAGTGGAGATAGAAATAAAACAAAATGTATCCTCAACAAACTTTTGCTATGATTGAAGATATATTATATCCAGTCTTATTTATTTACTGTTCACTGGTCTTTGTTATGACCAGCCTAATGCACGGTTACCTTTAACAAGAGTACTGATTGCTGGTCAACAGAATTGTGACCAGGGTCTCAGACTACCCCAAGTTATATAGTACATATAACTACAGGGACAGCAAGCTAACACATCAAGAATGGACTTTGTCTCCTTGTCTCAAAAGAGAACAAGAGCAAGACAGTAAATTCTAATTTTTATAAACCATTGCTTTTGTTATAACTCTTTGGAAATAAAAATAATAATCATCTATTGAACACTTAGTATGTGCTAGTCACTGATTTAAGGGTTTTACTTAAAGTATTTTATTTAATCCTCATAATCTCTGAGGTGGATCCTGTTTGTATCCCCATGCTAGCCTGGTAAGGCTCTCAAAGTCTTAGCCTCTGCATTTTTAAATGAGAATGTCTTTCTTATCCTTAGGTTATTTTGAGGGTCAGACGTATACTCTTATGTGAAGGCATTTTGGAGACTTTTAAATATGAGATGCTGTAATTGATAGTATAACCCTGAAATGATTCAGTGTCCTTCAGATAGATTCAGGCTCCTCTATATACATGTTTGGATGTATAGCTGTAAAAGTGGGAAAGTTCCTGTGCTGATTTCAGATGTGTTTTAGAACGACCTTGGCTGTACCTAGGAATCACCAGATATAAATGGTATGGGATTTAGGAGGTTTAAAAGTTCTCCAGGTAATTTGCCAATCAAAGTCAAGAACCACTACTTTTGACATAAATAGTTAACTTTATAAAATGCCCATTGTTTTGCATACTTACAGTGGTTTTTTTTTTGTCTTAGTCCTATTTTATTTTCTAAGAGATTATAACCAAATATTTACTAGATTTCATTGGTAGTTTAAAGCGTACTAGATGTTTCAAAGGCAGTATAATTGTGTGAAGTGTGAAAATATCCTTTGTGATTTTTAAAATTTTTAAAATTAACATATAATGTTATTACTTGTTTCAGGGGTGCAGCTCTGTGTATCCTTTATAATTTTAAGTATTTCACATCCCAGATGTTTTCTAAAGGAAATTATGTAATCTGTTTTTGATAATTTAATAACTGATATATGTACTCTTTTCAGATACCCAGAAAATCTAAGTTGGCAATTCATAGGAACATCAGAGATGATGAAGGCTTCATTATCCGGCATTTTGCAGGGGCAGTGTGCTATGAAACAGTGAGTATGACTTTTACCAAGAGAAAACTGTCTGAAGTTGAAACTTCGTTGTACAGAATGTTAATCTCTAGCCACATCTGGTTATTTCCATTTAAATTTAATAAAGTTTAAAATTTAGTTCCTCAGTATACTAGCCACACTTCATGTGCGCCATGTCTATATTGGTGGCAACTGTGTTGGACAGTGCAGATATAGAACAGTTCTGTCATCTTGGAAAGTTCTATTGAACAGAGCTATATCAAGGGATATTACCATAGGATGGACTGAATCATTCCTGTTCCTTTATTTTTCAGACCCAATTTGTGGAGAAAAATAATGATGCTTTACATATGTCTCTTGAATCCTTAATATGTGAGTCCAGGGATAAATTTATACGAGAGTTATTTGAATCATCCACAAATAACAACAAGGATTCTAAACAAAAAGCAGGAAAACTTAGCTTCATCAGTGTGGGAAACAAGTTTAAGGTATTTGTGTTAAATTTATTACTTGAAAATTTGCTTTTGTTGCATTTAGAGTAAAATATTTTGTTTTATACTTTACAGAGGATATTATAGATTACTATAAAAAATCCCATGAGTGAAATGCAAGAGCAGACCCTGCCTTGTTGATATTTGCTTATAAAATAACATAAAATAGGTGTAGCAATTGAACATACAGAAATTCTTAAAATTTTATGAATCTTTTCTTTCTTATTGCTTAACATACCTGATTCATACCTGCTTCTCCTAATGTTCTTGCTTCTGCTTACTGTTTGGTTGACCTTCAAACCTTCTCTTTCCCATGTGTTTTCTGTTTCCTTCCTCATTCAACAGTTTTGTTTTAGTAGTCCAGCTCGGGATGGCTAGAGAGAACTAGTTGAGTTGAGAGAGAAAAGCAGGCACAGCCAGGGGCTTCAGGTAAATGATACTTTCATAGACTCTTATTTATAGAATGGCTGCCATGTTAAAAAGAACCCGTCTCAAGTTAATGATTCAGTTTTTAATTTATTTTCAGTGTGTTTTCTTTCACTGTGCTTTATGGTGTACATATTGCACTGAAATTTGATTAAAGCTTTTAATAACTTTGTAAAAGATAAGTGCTTTGTGTGACAAACCCTTCAAACTGCTTATTTAACATTGAAGAACATCTCATTTGTTAATTTTGGATCAGAAATTTATTCTTTGAAGTCCGACAAGGAATTGTCACATGATGTGTCTTAGAAATGGAACACTACTAATTGGTTCGAATTGTTGAGTATTTAGCATAGAAAAAGGTAATTTAAAAACTTTTGTATCATAAGTTTAATGAGTAAAAAATCATAATAAATAGGACAAGACATGGAATTAACTTCTCTTTTATGCATTTCCACAAAATGTTGTTGTTATATTTACAAGAGAACTCTGCATATGGCTTTCATTATGAGTATTTTAAATATTAAAAAATGGTGTAATTAGAAACTATTTAAGCATGGGAATACTATAACAATAACAACAGTGTAAGGCTCCTGAAATCCCTTGTGGATTGAAATAAGCTTTAAATAACTACCTTCATAAAATAATGTTTATAAAGCTAGATTTTTAAAAAAGTAATTATAAATGTAAGAGAAAGCTTTTAATATTTTTCGGGTAATTGAATAAAAAGTCTAACCTTGTTATAAGTTATATTCATTAATTATGAGTTCCTAATTCTCTTGAGTAATATTTTTTCCTCTTATTTTGATACTCTGAAATTCCTGAGTAAACATATGATAGCAGATTAGTTTAAATAGTATATTAGCTTAAATGAAATGGTTATTATTATTATTTTTGTACTGTAGTATTATAATAGTATTGCTGGTAAGAACATACTTGAAATTTTAGACAATATAAATAAAAACAAAAACATTCTTAAAATTCTTTGAATTAAAGTATTATGTTGAGACTTGAAATGTCTAACTATTGCTTATGTGCAAAATAGGATATATTTTGCATATTAAACTGCTAAAACCTATAACTGATATTATTAATAATAAAATTTCAAAAGTGTTTTTATGAGATACTTTAAAATGAAGTATTAATAATTCTTCTTGATTTAAATTCCATTAGCCAACATCTATCATTAGTTTCAGATGTGGTATTCAGTAATCTATCAGTTGTGTATAACACCCAGTGCTCATCACATCATGTGCCCTACTTAATGCCCATCATCCATTTACCCCATCCCCTCACCCATTTCCCCTCTAGCAACCCTCAGTTTATTTCCTTTAGTAAAGAGTCTCTCATGGTTTGTCTCCCACTCTAATGACCTCCCATTTAGTTTTCCCCTTGATCCTCTTCCCCATGATCTTCTGCATTGTTTCTTATATTCCACATATGAGTGAAACCATATGATAATTGTCTTAGTATTAGTAATTCTTAATTTAAAATATAATAGAATAGCTTGTTAAATTCAAGTTATTTGAAGCAGTAAAACAAAAGAGGCTAGTATTTACACTGAGAACTTCAGTTATCCATCATTTCTGAGAACCAGAACTTCTCTACTGAAAAGTAACATTTTCAGGTCATTGAAACATAACCCTTTTACTGTTAGTATTTTAGAAAAATAATCCTTTTTGATGGAAATCTTACTCTATTATATATATATAAATATTTGTATGCTTTAAAATGAAAATAAAATACAAATAAAGCATGGGTTTCATAAAACTGTTTATACCTTACGGCCATTGACTGCTTCCTTGATAACTGGCATTTTTCCCTCTTCTCTCAAGTTTGTTATCACTGCTTCTACTCTATCTCCATTTTTTTGGAGAACACTGTGCTTAGTCTGTGGATTAAGAGGCATGGACTTTGTGACAGTTTTCTTTCCAAATTAGTGGCTCTCGTACTTGCTTTTCAGTTATTTATTGATCCAGATTGATAAAAGTCGTCCAAACTCAGTCAACCAGATAAGTGGGGTATGGCTGTATTTTTTTAATCCAGTGGGAAATTCACTCCATTTTTATGACTTAACTCTATGATACCTGAAGTATACTTCAGTATCATGGGTAAAAGAATGAACTTTATTAGGCCTTGTTGGAATTTTGGCTTTACCATTACTAGTTCCGTGATCTTAGGCAAGTAATTTATCTCCTTGAATCTTAATGCTTGTACCTAAAAAATGAGGCTAATAATATATCCTTAATTAGAATTGTTGTGCAGATTAAACATGATAATGCCTGTGAAAAGCTTGGAAGCAGTGCCTGACTCATGGACCGCATTCAGTATACTCTACCAATTATTATTATTATTAGATATAGCTATGAACCAGTGTTTTGATTTAAGAATCAGCATATTAATTTATCTTTTTGTGAGTAGTATAATAAGCATCTTAGTGTAAAATTGACATAAGAATTTTACATAATTTACTTTGTAGAGAAATAAAGCAAATCATGATGTTATATATTATTAAACCAGATTAAATTATTACCACTCAATATTATTATAAATAGGAAAATATAGTAACTCATAGTGTTTATTGTCAAGTTGTTTCTGAGAAAATTGTCCAAGCTTTTAAAAATAACTGGAATGTGAAATATTTTAAAATAACAAAGGGTGGGGCGCCTGGGTGGCTCAGTCATTAAGCGTTGCCTTCCACTCAGGTCATGATCCCAGGGTTCTGGGATCAAGCCCCGCATCAGGCGCCCGACTAAGCAGGAAGCCTGCTTCTCCCTCTCCACTTCCCCTGCTGGTATTCCCTCTCTCGCTATGTCTCTTTGTCAAATAAATAAATAAATAAAATCTATAAAAACAACAACAACAGAGGGTTTCTACAGCTAGGCAGGACAACTTCATTTAAGATAAGTGTTATATAAAACATTTCCAATATATACCATTAGTGTGTATTTTAAGTATGTCTTCACTTCAGTGGAATCTGATAGCAGCTACACCCAGCTTGCTGCATAGTCAAGTACTGCCCTGTTAATCTCTTATGGAATGCATCCGCAGTATTTTCATTTACTTCCTTTGTTGCCTGTACACTTTTTGCTCTTCTATCCCACCTGCAAGTATGCATGTGTATTTTTTAGCATTGCTAATATTCAGTCTTTTAATGATATAAGTTCTGTATAAGTCATGTAAGTTATTGTCCTTAGCATTATATTAGCCATATATTGTGCATGTTAATGTCAAGGAATTTATATATCAGTTGTTAAATTGTACCATGTTGTATGTTGATGTTATTGCATGTTATTTTATGCTAATGTTGGAGAGCTAATATTAACTTAATAACATTGTGTACTTTTGCTTTTTGAAATAATGAAGTGATTTTCTTTCTTCTGCAGACACAATTAAATCTGCTTCTGGATAAACTTCGAAGTACTGTGAGTACACTTAGAAAAAATCCAGGGTTTTTAAATGGTCCTTTTAAATTATTAGTAATTACTCAAATTAGCACAGTAAACCTGGAATGATTAGAAATTGGTTTTCTTTTTTTTTTTTTTAAGATTTTCTTTCTTTTTTTATTTGAGAGGAAGAGAGTGAGAGAGAGCGAGCGAGCACAAGCCTCAGGAGGGGCAGAGAAGGAGATTGCCCACTTAAGCAGGGAGCCTAACATGGGACTTGATCCCAGGACTCCGGGATCATGACCTGAGCCGAAGGCAGAGGCTCAACCAACTGAGCCACCCAGGTGCCTGTAGAAAGTAATTCTTAAACTGAATTCTCTCATTTTAAAAAATCAGTTTTTAGGGGCACCTGGCAGGCTCAGATGGTTAAGCCTCTGCCTTTAGCTCAGGTCATGATCTCAGGGTCCTGGAATCGAGCCCTCTGTAGGGCTCCGATCTCAGTGGGGAGCCTGCTTCTCCCTCTCTGCCTCTCCCTCTGCTTGTGTGCTCTTTCTCAAATGAATAGATAAAATATTTTAAAAAAATTAAAAAATCAGTTTTTAAAATAATTGTTACTTTGGTTAGGTTTGTTCTGAAGAAAAGTCAAATATATATGTGAAGTCATTATTTTAGAAATATACAGAATTCTCTCAATGTTATTAAAGTTATCCTGTAGTTTCAGAAAAGTGAAAATAATTATTTACGTGGAGAAGAAAATGTATTTTTTAGGATTAAACGTAATGCGTGTAATTCATTTTCATTTTATTATTTTACTAGTTACATTCTCCAACATGGCAGCGTTGATGTGGAAAAAATGGACGTGATATCTTTATGCCCTGTTATAGAGGCAGTATTTCTTAGGATTTTTTTTTTAACTAGATGTTTTAGTAGTTCACTGCATTTTTTATTTTTTGTTTTTAAAGATTATTTATTTGAGGGGGGAGCAGAGGGAAGGGCAGAGGGAGAGGGAGAGAGAGTCTTAAACAGACTCTGAGCTGAGTGCAGAACCCAATGCAGGGCTCTTATCTCATGACCCAGAGATCATGATTGAGCCAAAACTAAGAGTCTCATGCCCGACTGACTCTGCCATCCAGGTGCCCCAGGTCACTCTTTTTTTTTTTTTATGGAAAATTTATCAGAGAAAGAAGTTTGATATATGGGTTATATAAATGAGGCATTATTCCAAGGTGAGACATTTTTTAAATAGATCTGCTGAGCTAACCAGGTATTCTTCCTTATCAAGTAGGCATTTTAGAAAGGCAGATATTTATTCTGTTGGTGCTGTTATTGCTTAACTTATTGTTAGACTGGCTTTGGGGACCATTAAGAAATATTTGCACATGTCCTCATTGATTGTAAATATTTATCTCTTATGAACCAAACATCTTTAAAAACCAGATCTGATGAGGAGGATGTTTTATTTTTGTCACCCAAATATAGTGCTACTATAAATTAAGGAGAGTGCTTTTGTGATTTATAAGAAGAAGGTGTTTCTAAAAAGTGTTCTGAAAGTGTTTGCAATGAGCATCATTGTTAAAATAGCTATTCAGTGTTCTGCTGGGACTACTGTGAAAAGAAACAGTAATTTGGAAGTCGAGTATATTCACTTTAATACCCAACAGTTTCATTGTGTACATATATATATTCTTTCTGCCTTATTCAACATAATCTGATAACTGATTCCAAATGAAAGCCTTTAAAAGCTTTTTAAACTACTGTTTAACAAATAGAACTTCAAAATGTGCAGTGGTGCAGCTTCAGGACTTACTGTATACTTTTGAAGTAGAATGTTGAAAAAGGTTGGACTTTTCTCCCCACTGTGGTCTAAATTTGAAGAGGCAGAACTTTATTTCTTTCTCCTGTTATAGGATAGTTTTCTTATCACAGAAATATGGCACATAAATACACTTAAATGTAGAATAAAATCATATATATATCAGCCTGCAAAATATATTGTTTAAATATGTTAAAGTATTTTATGATGAAAGAATTTTATTTTTACAATAACACAATTTTTGGCACTCAAATCTATAATTGTTCCCTCCCTCTTTATTTCCTTCCTTCCTTCCTTCCTTCCTTCCTTCCAACTTTCTTCCTTTCTTTCCATATATTTGTTTTGGAGAGAGAGCATGAATGGAAGGGGCAGAGGAAGAGGAAGAAAGAATCCCAAGCAGGCTCCATGCTTAGTGTGGAGCCTGACACGGAGCTTTGTCCCACAACCCCAAGATCACGAACTGAGCCAAAACCAGGAGTCAGGTTTCCAACGGACTGTGCCGCCCAGGCGTCCAGTATTTTTCTGATAGTAGTATATAATACAGAGACCAAGCTTGAAATTTTAAAACTGTCTAATTAAGTTTTAAATCCTTTGGTGGTTATTTTAAAAGAGGTTCAAATATTAATGTTAACATGTCTGAAATTTACTGGTATTAATAAAAATAGAAAAGCAAGAATGCTCTATGTGCTGTCTTTAAAAAGTACCTTTATTCTCCTAGGGTGCAAGTTTTATTCGTTGTATCAAACCTAATTTAAAGATGACAAGCCACCACTTTGAAGGTGCCCAAATTTTATCTCAACTTCAATGTTCAGGTATTTTCATATTTTTGTAATTTATATTCATGTGTGTTGGGAGTCTTAGCTCAAATACACTTTACTTTGTACAGTGTCTTCAAACAACTCACAGTTATCTTGATTGTTTTTAAGTGCAATTATTTTTACTTTCTATTTCTTTTAATTATAAGAAAAGTATGGCTAACAAATTATTTGAACAATACTGGGGTATAGTTTATTGTGAAATAAAACAATTTTACAGCATTGAAGTAAAATTTATGAAAACTCTTTAACTGCAAACCTAGGTCTTCCTTAAGTAGGTTGCTTTCCGATGGTCTTCTCAGCCTGGCAGCAGTTCATTTCTCATGCCCCATGTAGCTGGGCCAGGAGGTAGGTTTTGGTGTCCTTGCTCTCACTCTACCACTTATAAAAAAATGAAAACACAATGCCCTTGGCTGCTGCAGAACTTCTGTGCACTTGGTTAAACCACCTCCTATCTCTCACCTGCCACATTCTAACTTTGCTCAGTCACAGAAGTCTTGGGCACCAAGCTCTGTTTTTCCTGTACTGCTTGCATATCCATCTGCTGTCTCTACCCATTCTACTCCTGTTTTCTCCCGAGGCATTAGTTCTCTCCTTGCCTTTTGATCTTTCTCAGGCTTGTGATACTTCCTTAAACGGTATTGTCTTTCTCACTCCTTATATTGTTCTTCTCAAAATCACATTTATTATAGAGTCACTTAAGTTTCAGGGTCCCTCATTTAGTTGGGCTCCTTTGAAAGTGCTGTACCTGCTTTTGTATTCTTTTGTAATTTTGTACTTTTTTCTTAAATTACAATTATATAAGCTTTAAGCAGACTCACCCTGTTCTCCTCAAATCTGAGTCTCTGCCAACAGACAGCCTCACTTCTTTACTAGAAGATGGAAATCTTCACCTATGTGCTCCCAAACACTGCTATGTACCTGCATAACCTTCCCTCCTGTGAAGAAGGTGGAAGCGCCTCTCTTCTTAGTTGAGATAATAATTCTTTGGAATCATCCCTCCTACTTTCTTATGAATCTTCAATATCAATTATCTATATTGAACCATTCCCTTAGAGGTGGTTTCTGTCATTACCATTTAAATATGTGGAGACCTCATCTTAATTCCCTCTGACTCACATTCCCTTCCAGCTTCTTCCTTATATCTCATCTCACTTTTTGTTCTCTAGTTTTTCCCTTTCAGTCTAAGAGTAGTCTATTCTTGCTTTCTCAGTTTCCTGCCTTCCACTCACTCTTTAACCCAAGAGAATTCAGATTCCACCTTGATCAGTCCAACAAAAGTATTCTCCTTGCATCTGCTCCATCTATTCTTCACATACATCCAGAATTATTGCTTTATAACTCAAGTCTGAGCATGTCTTTTTACTGCTTAAAATGCTGTATAGGGACGCCTGGGTGGCTCAGTTGATTAAGCGGCTGCCTTCGGCTCAGGTCATGATCCCAGCGTCCTGGGATCGAGTCCCACATCGGGCTCCTTGCTCGGCAGGGAGCCTGCTTCTCCCTCTGCCTCTGCCTGCCTCTCTGTCTGCCTGTGCTTGCTCGCTCTCTCTCTCTCTAATAAATAAATAAAAAATCTTAAAAATAAAAAAAAATGCTGTATAATGGCTTCTGAGTATTATTAGGGGAAAGAGCAGAATCCTAGTAGCTTATGAGGCCCCATTAAGGTCTAGTCCATGCATTCCTAGCTCCATCTTTTCCCACTCTCTCTTTTCTCTGTGCTTCAGCCATGCTGGCCTTTGTTTTGTCATTGAATGCTCCATATTCCCTCCTGCCCCAGGGCCTGTGCACATGCTGCTTCCTCTGTTTGAGGAGCTCTTGCCTCTCCTTTGTTTTCATCTTGCATATCTATGCTTGATTGTCCTTTCCTTGTGAAAGCCTTTCTTGATATCCCTAAGAGGAAGGGGGTCTGAATAAAGGGTGCTGAACATTTTCATTATAGTCATAAATTTTATATGTATTTGTATAATTATTTAATTTTTTTCTCTAATTTATAAATCCCTTGAGGGCAGAAACAGTGTCTCTTTTGGCTTGCACATTTATCCCAGCCTCCTAGCAGTGCAGAGCTTATACTGGACCCAGTAAATATTTGTTGAGTGAAATGCACAGTCTAGTACATGTGATGACTTATTTGTGAATAATTTTAACAAATGCTGGAAGGTTAAATAATTCATGTCTGCTGTATTCATATGTATAGTTTGGATTTTTTTTTTAAATTAATTTATTTGAGAGAGAGAGAGAGAGCATGAGCAGGAGGGGGAGAGGGAGAAAGAATCTCGAGCAGACTGTGCCAAGTGCAGAGCCCAACATGGGACTGGATGTCAGGACCCTGAGGTCACAACCTGAGCTGAAATCAGGAGTCGGATGCTTAACGGACTGCGCCACCCAGTGCCCCAGTATGGATTATTTTTGTAGTATTTTCTTCAGGTAGTTTTAACTTTGAGTTTGCTTTTTTCTCACTTAAATTTCTCTTAAGGGTTAGTTTAGCCTAATATAATAAATCATTTATTTTGTAAGTGAGCATCTAGTATCCTGGTAAGTCAAGCATGTTTACATTTAGCTACATATACTAATAAATTGGTAGAGTGTGGGGTTACAGATGCTTTAGCTGGGATTTCTCTTTCAGTTAAGCAGTGTATTTCAGATATTAAAATGTGTTGGCAGCTTAATAGATGACACCAATTCATAGTAGTTTGATTCTTTTTTAAAGCAATAATAATAGTAAAATGGTATAGAATTGGTTCTAGTCATGTGGCCATGTAATGAGAAAAATAAAAAAATATCGAAAACAGTAGAAATAAAAATATTTATGAAGCTTTCTAAAATAAAGGGATTTAAGAAACAAGATGGGATCGGGAGGGAGACAAACCATTAGAGACCTTTAATCTTACAAAACAAACTGAGGGTTGCTGTGGGGTTGAGGGTGTAGGGATAGGATGGTTGGGTTATGGACACTGGAGAGGGTATGTACTATGCTGAGTGCTGTGAAATGTGTAAGACTGATGATTCACAGACCTGTACCCCTGAAACAAATCCTACATTATATGTTAATTAAAAAAATTAAATTTTTTAAAGGCATTTAAGATTTGAATTCTACACTGCCTTTCTATTTTCATTATTTTTTTACAAATTAAGGAGAATTAATTCATTTAGGACATCTTTTTTTTTTTTAAGATTTTGATTTATTTATTTGACAGATATCACAAGTAGGCAGAGAGGCAGGCAGAGAGAGAGGAAGGGAAGCAGGCTCCCTGCAGAGCAGAGAGCCTGATGTGGGGCTTGATCCCAGGACCCTGGGATCATGACCTGAGCCGAAGGCAGAGGCTTTAACTCACTGAGCCACACTGGCGCCCCTCATTTAGGATCTTTTTCTAAAATTACTATCTTCTCATCAGCCAACACCAGGGCAAAGTAGAGGAAGGTAAGAGAAGGCAGATGTTCTTCCTCTGTAACCTTGGGGTTGTGCTGCCTATCTGTGGCACCAAAAAGCGTTCTTGAGTATAACCAGTTAGACTGCATCAACAAGCCCCTCACCAAACTCTCAGAGAAGGAGCCAGGGAATGGAAATTTCTAGAAGGAAGAGTACTTGATTTAGTGTTTTTAATTTTTATTTTTTAAGTGTTGAAAGGTCTCTAGTGTAAATTAGCTTCAGGTGCTGAGAAAACAGCCCCAGGCTTGGCAATTTGTTAAGCTTCATGATATTTTAATGAACTTTTGTCAGACAGTTCATATGCTGTCTTCAGCTATAGGGCAAGCCAAGAGACTCAGAGGTGGCAGATTTATACATTCCCTAGGGTACTTGTTTATTTGATATAAATGGACAAGAATTGTAACAATACCACTTTTAATTTTTCCTAGCGGAGCCCAGAACTAACTAGGTTTAGTTTTAGATATTTCTTTCCATAGGAATGATTGCCTTTATGTGCTTCATTAATTAGTATTAAAAATTACAGTAGTTATATAGTTGACTAAAGAAAATCAAATAGTACAGAATAATATAAATAAAAAGTCTCATTTCTCAGGGATGACCACTTAATTTTGTTTTTGGTATATTTCTTATATTGGTTGAATCTCTGCAGTGTTCTTTTTAATGAATACATCATATTCTACCATATGATTGTAACATAATTTAATTGATTGATATTTACGTTGTTTCTGTTTTTTTTTTCCATTACAGTGAGCCACCCAGTGGACATGTGTGCATTCTCTATGCATATCTTTGTCCACATGTTTGATAAATTATAGGATAGATTCAAAGAAGTAGAAAGTACTGAGTCAAGGCGATAAATATTTCCAAATTGCTATCCAAAATTGTTGCACTGGTATACTTTCCCCACCGGTAGTATATGTGTATGTTTTCTTATATTGTCATCAACCTTGAGTACCATTGGTCTTTTGTACCTTTGCCAGGTAGATTAAAAATCAATAGGTTAAAATTCAGTTTGACTGCCTAAAAAACATATCTTTCCTATGAGATTATGTCAAAATAAACATTCACTCATTTAAAAAAAATTTAGTAGTTTCATTTTGCTAATTTAAATTTTTTTTTAAAGATTTTATTTATTTGACAGAGATCACAAGTAGGCAGAGAGGCAGGCAGAGAGGAGGAAGCAGGCTCCCTGCTGAGCAGAGAGCCCAGTGTGGGGCATGATCCCAGGATCCTGGGATCATGACTGGAGCTGAAGGCAGAGGCTTTAACCCACTGAGCCACTCAGGTGCCCCCAAATTTTTGACCACCAGGAATTTAATTTGATATAAGGAATGAGATTGGGATCTAGTGTTAAGTTTGTTTTCTAAATGGCTGGCCATTTGTCCTAATATTTTTTTGTTGAATTATTTTATCCCTGTTGATTTGAAAGTCCCAGAGAGTGAGACATAGGTCTTTTTTTTTTTTAATAAATAAAAGTGCTAGCATTATCTATTGTTGTTGAGCCTTCCCCTGACTGCTTCATACTTTTCCTAACATGAAAAGTTCATACTGATTCAAGGCTCAAATAACAAGCTACTAGAGTTATACTGAAAATATTCATTCTAAATAGACTAGTTTCTTTGAGAAGTGAGTGAAAGGGGATTTTTATAGTGAAATAGTGAGCTCTTTTTTCTTTTTGTTTTGCTTTGTGTAAGCATAGGTGAGAATTTGGAAATGTGTCTGGCTACTTCTTGGGGACTCTATCAGGAATCTTGTTCTCAAATTAGCCTCAGAACTGGGAAAGTGGCTTAATGCAGGCCTTTACCTTGTATGCTATTGATTGTGACAGACGTTTCTAGCAGAAAAAAGGAACTAGATTTGAGCTTTCTAGGGACCAGTAATTTGTCCCTAGAAAATAGTTAGGAAAGCTGATTTTTGAGGAAATTTGCTAGAATAGTTTTAGGTAGTGGGTACGTTCGTACTTATTGAATATGAATATGACATTCCCTATGTAATATTTCATTGTTGATGATTCCTGTAAATTGCCCTTTTCTAAATATTAATTTGTAAAATTGTTTGATCATTTATAAGTTTTTTTTGGACTTCTGTTCAGAATTTGGCAATAATTTGTGTTTGTTTATGAATCTAGGTATGGTATCTGTTTTGGACTTAATGCAGGGTGGTTTCCCATCACGAGCTTCCTTTCATGAACTCTACAACATGTATAAAAAGTATATGCCAGATAAACTTGCAAGATTAGACCCAAGACTGTTTTGTAAGGTACAAATACTGCCTAAACTGAAATTTCTTAGCTATGAACTATCTTTCTTATTAATTACTGTTTGGCATTTAACTTTTGAACTTTTATTTTTCAGGCTCTTTTTAAAGCTTTGGGCTTAAATGAAATTGACTACAAGTTTGGGTTAACAAAAGTATTTTTTAGACCTGGCAAGGTAAATACGTCTTATTTTCAACTTTAACATGATGAATATGGATAGTAAGAGTCAATGCGTATTTTTGTGTTTAGTGATTTGTGTTATTCATGAATTATGATCACTTACAGTATGTGTATATACACACACAGTTTCCCTACCTGTGAGAAGTTTGCAATGTGTAATATTTTGTACAAGTTTTACAACTTCTATTTCACTTTCGGAAGTACTGGAATCAGGGCATTGTTTAATTGGATTTTTTGCTTAAATCAGGATTAACCAGAAAATACTTATAATTTATTTTTTAAAATTTATTTAATTTAATTAATTTATTTTTTTAAGTAGGCTCCATGCCCAGTGGGGGGCTTGAACTTAAAATCCCGAGATCAAGAGTCCCATGCTCTACCTCTGAGGCAGAGCGCCCCTACCAGAAAATACTTACTGAAATCTTTTCTAAAACATTAATTCAGTTGTCAGTAATTAAAAATTTTGCAGTACCTTTGAGTCTTCCTTGTAAGAACAAGTTTTATTGGTGTATGATAGTTGTATAAGGTATAGGAATTTGGACTGAAGTTTGTGCCAACTTCTGTCAAACCCCAGAATGAATGAATGTATGTACTTTTGTATGTAACATAATTAGGCTAACCCATAGTTTTTATATTTATAGATTTTTGTACTAAATTAAAAGACTGACTTATAGAGTATTTCATAACAAATATGTACAAAACAAAAACATCTAAATGCTATTCACAGTCTGTTTGTAATATTGTCACCATTTCTAACTTTGTATTGAATAATAGCATCCTCATAATTTTAAACACAACTATAATAATATAACAGCCAACTATGCTTGTTTGACTTAGCAATATCATTAATAAATGTCTCTACTGCCTTGAAGGCTAGATTAATGATAATCTGATTTCACATTTTTGGGCATGAGATAAAAATCTATGTAATACCTCTCTCTGAATATTTTACTGTAGAGGACCCATACCATTTCTTGTATAAAAGAAAAAAAATTAAAAGAAAACAAATATATACTCATAGTGGGCTTAGCTATAATCATACATATTTATCATAAGTTCAACATTTCTCTTATTTCAGGGCTATAGTAATAATTTTAGAATTAATAGCCTGAGAAAACACTTGGTCTTATTTTCCCTGAGAAAAATTAATCAGAAGAATATGTTGAAAACATAAAGCAGGTTTTCAAAGATCTTTATTCTTGTTATGTTACCTTTAACTTTATTTTTGATTATAAGAAGTCTTTGTATTGATAGGTGTGTGACATCCTTAGTATATTGTTGTGAGGTATTTGATAAAGGGTAGAAATCATTTTATAATTTGGTGGTAAGTTGTGAAAATAATGCATTTTATTTTTTAATAGCCTAATAGCTCTTTTATTTGTATTGTCTTTCTCTTAGTAGCTATTTCTTATATCTGACCAAAATGAGCATGAAGGTTGGGAGAGTCAATAGTTTTAGTGGTACCTGATTTTATTATACAGCTGACCTTTACTTGTCAGAAACTGTATACAGTTATCTACATAAGTATGTGGATGAGCCAGTTCAGAAACATATTAGCCCTTTTAACATTCTTTTCTTGGTAAAACTTGTTTCCAACCATCTGTAGTTGTCATTAAAAAATCTTAATTTTTTAAGATTTAAGAAATTTAAAGAAAAATAAAATTTAAGAAAATCTTAAATTTTCTACTTTTATCATTGAATCTGCTAACTAGTAATGAGTAATGGCCTGTTACCCCTCCAAAAAAGGATGCTGAAGGAAGGAAGAGATAGGCAGCAAAATATAGCTAAGTAAGTCTGAATTTGCTGGGACTTGTGTCTCTAATTGGTTTGTGATCATTTCCAGGAAGTTAGATTTTTGACTTGACTTCTGGTTATTTTGTATCTCTCTGTGTGTTTAAACACATTTGTCTTTTGATACTGATGCTAAATTATTTCATTTCCTAGTTTGCAGAATTTGATCAGATCATGAAGTCTGACCCTGATCATTTAGCAGAATTGGTTAAAAGAGTCAATCACTGGCTTATTTGCAGTCGCTGGAAGAAAGTTCAGTGGTGCTCACTCTCAGTCATCAAATGTAGGTGTTTTCTTTTACGTCAAGATCTGTAATTATTTTGGAAATGAATTGTGGAATTGGTTTGTGGAATGTTATGCAGTTATCACAGTGGTGAGTGCTGGGCCACAGGGACCACTTTGCTTATTCATGCTGTGTTCCTGGTTCCATGTAACACCTCCATGTAGTGTACATGGTAAATATTTAGAAAATATTTTTGTGTGTGTTACTTATCTTGCTATCCAGATACATTATGGGAGAATTACTTTCATCATATCCTAAACAAAACAGAAGCAGAGCTCATGGTCTTGATTCCTCTCCCTCCCTCCACATCATCCCCTAATCTCTCAGACTTAAGCCAGAACTTTTCTCTTTCCGCCTGCACGGCATCAGCAGTTCACACACCAGAAATTTCAAGATTGTAATTGTCTGTCCTCTCTTGTCCCTGAAATCATGTCAGTGAACAAATCCTGTTGATTCCTTTCCCAAATATTATACATTCTTTCCTCTGTATTGCCAGGGTCTTAGTGGTACCCCACTTTCCCACTCACGTATAACTTTAGTAGCTCCCAAATTGGGTTTTCTCAGCTTCTTAGGAGTACTCTTCCCAGAGTTTCTTCTTAACTAAAAGCCTTTTATTAAGGCTTTCCTATAATATAGGGCAAAGTCTTAGAATGTCTTTCAAGACCCCATGAAATGGGGTTTTCAGCTTCCCTTTCTAGCCTCTGCTCCTGCCACTGCTCTTTTAGACCCTGTGGTCTCTGATGCACTGGACTGAGCTACTACTTTGTGTGTCTCTGCTAGGTCACAGCTGCTGTTTACCTCTGCCCAACACAAGGATTAAGGGCAAAATGTTTTTGGGTTACCTGACCGTCTGTGGCAAATATTTAACTGTGTAGAATTATTGTCAGTAACTTGATTAAATTTATAATTGGCCCCTCCACCTCCCACTTGCCAGTGCTAGGCACTTGAAAAGGATTAAGTAAGATCTACCTTATTAAGAGAAAAGTAAGTCCCTTTGACGTAACCAAAAGGGACCATGCAAACAAAGATTATTATTGAGGTCTTTTGTTAGATAGTCATGAATATAGATAAAAAGAAAATAATAAGAAAGGAAAAAAAATAACAGTTTTTTTCCAACAAGTTTTCCAAGTAAAATATAAACACATATGTCACTATAGTTCAGTGCTTTCAGCTTATACATTGCATTATGGTAGGAAACACATTATATTTAAATTATCTGTGCTGTACCATTTGTGGATTGTGTTATGCAATGGTGTAATCAGTAACCAGACAGGATCTTTGCAGGATGTTTATAGAGAAGCTCTGAAAAAAATGTTTCAAGGTCAGATTAATGTAGAATATTCTGGGTATCTGAAGTTAAATAGATTCCTTTACTGTAGGGCTCTCAGAGGCTTCACTGTGTGTTCATTGTGAATCTTCTAAAGGAGGTATAGCGTATAGCTTTTCTAAATTCATTTGACAAGTGAATCCTTTTTTTTCCAAGCCAGACCTGTTAACATTTAATAGACCAATATTTCCTAGGACAATTTGGGAAGCAATAGTGTGACATAATAAGGAAATAACACATTTAAAATGTAAATCTAGCCACACACATGATATACTTTTTGTTTTAAGAAATAAAAGGAATTAAAGAAATGTCAAACTTCCTGATTTGTTATATGGTATAATATGTTCATCACAATTTCATGTTTCTTGAAAATTGCTTTGTGGAAAGGAGTGGTTTTTAAGAATATGATATGCTTGATATAAGCTGAATAATTGTCTATCATTGTATTTTCCTCTTACACATAGTGAAAAATAAAATAAAATACCGAGCTGAAGCCTGCATTAAAATGCAGAAAACTATTCGAATGTGGCTTTGCAAAAGGAGACACAAACCTCGGTAAGATGAATAGTGCCTAAAGAATCCTACTTAACCTATTTGCCCTAATACAAAATGGATATAAAGTCATGATGAAGAGCAGTTTGGACACTCTTAGAGTTTTCTCCATTCTCATGTTCTTTGTAAAAAGGCATATTATTTGTGATTTTTTTATTATGTACTTGAAATTAATTAATGAACTAATTCAGTATTTTATTACTTGTCTCATACTACAAAAGGATATGAAGTACCTTAAAAAATGTAAACACTATAAAAGGTTGAAATAAATGGCTAACAGAAACTCTTTTATTCTGAGTATTTTATTATCTTGAGTTTCTTGATAATCAAAATGTTAAATTGGTGTTTTTTTTAAAAAACCTCATTAATATTTTCACCATAATTCTCAAGATTATCTGTAGGAATTATATCGTCTCACTGTAAATTTAGTCTTTATTTTTGAGTCTTAT
Source organism: Taxidea taxus jeffersonii (assembly GCA_003697995.1). Classification (NCBI taxonomy): domain Eukaryota; kingdom Metazoa; phylum Chordata; class Mammalia; order Carnivora; family Mustelidae; genus Taxidea; species Taxidea taxus. Next base: position 64,345 of record ML105034.1, on the reverse strand, counting down.
TAATTTAGACTTTTTAAACTTAGCATCCTGAATAACTGTTAATCCTTAAACTTTTTAAAAGAGATTAGATAACTCTTTTAAGTTCTATAAATAGAAATCTCAAATTTTCAGACTAAATACAGAAGGCTATTACCAATAGGCATCAGGGTCATTCACACCTATACTTGATTCTTTTTTACGTTCAATAAGAGATCTAAAAGAGAATCCTGGGTAGTATGAAAACAGAAGTGAAATACCTTATTTAGCAGTATGTTTGACATTTTATTGAGATGAAAAATGTATGCATAGCATTAAGTGGTGAATTTAGACTCTGATGAAGTATTATCTTTACAGCATTGATGGTCTGGTTAAGGTGGGCACCCTGAAAAAACGACTTGATAAATTTAATGAAGTTGTCAGTGCGTTGAAAGATGGAAAACCAGAGGTGAATAAACAGGTTAAGGACCTTGAAATTTCTATTGATGCTTTGATGGCCAAAATTAAGGTATGTAATTTTAATCCAAATGGCTGACTTTTTTTTTATAATTTAATACGCTTTGTTATTGGTATTGAATTTTATAGAAAAAAAGTCTCTTTTTTAAAAAAATACAAGTGTTGCACATGTTGAATCTCATTAATGGCAAGTGATTCTCATTATATTGTTCTTTCTGTGTTTGAAAATTTTTATAGCAAAAAACTGAAAAGATAATTTTTATGCAGTTTCATTTGTTAGGAAAGTCCTCCTTCCCACCCAAAGTAGTAACTAAAATACTATACTCTGTTAGTAAGTAAGCTTTTATATAATCATTACTGAGACAGGAGTAATGTGAGTTATTTTCATTTGTCTCATTTTTTTTTTACCTTCGGAAACTAATTTTCAAATTATAAAAGTAATATTATGGAAAATTTGGAGAAAACCACCAAAAACCCCTTAAGCCCCAACAATAACACATTTAGCTATTACTCTGTTGCATAGTCCCCTTCCAGTCTTTAGATGCATGTTTGTATGGTTCTCCTCACAATTTAATTTTGTGCCCCTATTGTTATGTCTTGTTCCTGTTATTACATTATCTTTATATTGGCTATATCATGAACTAGTTAGGTATTTTGAGCTTAGCAATTAATTTTCCCTCAAGTTTTTTAGGGAAAAAATAATGGGCCTCTTTTTTTGGTCTTAATTTTCATTTATTTAATTACCAGTGGGACTGAAAATGTTTTTGGTATGAATATGTTTTGGTTAGTTATAATACATGTTTATTCAAACCTTTTTCTGTTATATTTTAGGGTTTTAATGTTTTCTCATCCATAAGTCAGTGCTGTTGTATGGGCTATAATACCTTAAAGCAAGGTATTATATGTAAGATATTAAAGCATGATATTTTATGTAGACAGTGATAAATCTTGGAGGGAGAATGGAAAAAGTAGTGCAAGAGAAGAATGAAAATGTTTTGGATAAACTGAACTGATTTTACAAATCTGTCAGTCGCCATTTCTGTGTATGTGGTATTATCGATGAACGTCAACCCAGCCACATTTTTTTAAGGCTAACTTAGGAATATCATCCAGTAGTTTTGGTGTATTTTGTAATTTCTTAAATATTCCTTAGGTGCTATTCGAACGTTATTATTAAAGAATTGTAAACAAAAGCAAAATTAACATCATTCCTTAAAACAAAATTTTCAACTACAGTATATTACTTCATCTACAGTACACCCTTAGATATTTGATTACTTGACTCATAGGAAATAGATTCAACTGTTTGTCTGCAGAGGTAACTTAAAAATTTTTCAACATTATTTAATGTATAAATAGTATAACAAAGATAAAGGCCTTATTGCTTACCGACTTCTCCAGTCTTTGCTGTATGTATTTTTTTTCATTATGGTAGAAGTATGTGACATTAAATTTACCATCTTAACCATTTAAAAATATATAATTCAGGAGTGTTGAGTATATTCACATTGTGTGGCAGAAGATAATTTTTAAGTACATGCTTATTTTTTTTAAAGTCCACTATGATGACAAGGGAACAAATACAGAGAGAATATGATGCACTCGTGAAAAGCTCAGAGGAACTTCTCAGTGCATTACAGAGAAAAAAACAGCAGGAAGAGGAAGCAGAAAGGCTGAGGCGTATTCAAGAAGAAATGGAAAAAGAAAGAAAAAGACGTGAAGAAGACGAACAACGTCGAAGAAAGGAAGAGGAAGAAAGGCGGATGTAAGAAATTTATATTATATTGCTTTGAATTAGAAACTAACAGAATAGTGAATTCTTGGTGTTGAGGCTGGTTAATGAATATTCTTATTTTTAAAAGTTATATTCTTATTTTAAAACACTAATTTTAGAATTAGTTTAAAAATAGAGAAAAGTTCATTATATAATAATAACATAATGATTTTAACTATAATCTGGGATCTTACATCTGATGATTTCTTTTAACTTCTTTTTAAAGCTGACTTGTTATTTTATAAGCAAGCTTTTTAAAGTGACTTGTTATTTTATAAGCAAGGAAAAAGGCACTTATACTTTTCTGCGTTTTTGAAACATAACTTTTTGGACGGTTGCTACATAGGGCAGTCAAGAGTTGTGAGAGTTGTTTAATTGGAGAAGGAGGAGAGGGAGGACTGTGTGATCAGAATTGCAGGTAGGCTTTATAACCAAGTTAATCTACATGTTTAAAAGTGATAGAATGTAATTGTATTTGTTTTTGTTTATTACAGAAGAATTATTGTCAGTAGAGTTAGATTTTGTGTTTTTAAAATAAGCTGATAATATATATAGCCAGGAATTTAGTTTGAGTTCTCATTCTGTAACCTCTGTTTATTAGTAGTTAAATTGCCTTCTGAAGGATTTTTTATTTTCTATAAAATTTTTGAGGAGTTTTCTATTTTTTTTTTTTTTTTTTTAGGAAACTTGAGATGGAAGCAAAGAGAAAACAAGAAGAAGAAGAGAGAAAGAGAAGGGAAGATGATGAAAAACGTATTCAGGTATATAATTATTAGACAGATTCTTTGAGAATAGAATCTACAAGATTATAGCACAAAAGGAGTTGAAAACAAATTTTGATTTGCTACATAAGCTGTCTTTGGTTTACCCCAGAGACAAAGGCATTTTCTGTAGTGGTTATGGGAGGGACTTTGGAACTAGGGAAGTAGATTCAGATCCAGGCTCTGTCCCTGATAGAAATTGTGACATTGCACAAGTCACAATGAGTGACTGTGGGCTATGGTTTTTTTTTCCTCTGAGGAATGGGTATAAATGATAGTTGTAAGCATTAAATGAGTTGGCACATATTTAAAGCATTTAGAACCTGAGTGCCCAGTTCAATAAATATTAGTTTGTTGTTATTGTTACCATACTTAGGGGAAAGTCAGATGAATGGTCACTTAAAACATAATTGTAATTTTATATCTTTGTAGATACTAGTATCAGTAAGTTAGAATTAAGATATTTTCCCTACCCCTATTTTTTAAAAAGCCCGTGTCTGAGAATAATTGATCATGTATTTGAGTTTCTGTTTGTCTTGGCTTTCATAATTCATCCTGAGCGCAACCAACCTTTAAATCCCTGACATCCGCTGTCTAGCTGCAGATGTTAATATGATACCTAGGGTTCTCATGCGATATTTGGAATACTCTTGGTGATAGAATGGTGGAACTGTGGTTCCTCCACCTTCACTTGGATTTGAGAAAGATAGTAAGCATTAATCAAAATCTAGAAGAGGATGGAGACTGGAGAGCTTTGTGATTAAACAATTTGTATTCCTTAGTAAAGAACTTGTGTGGGGCGATTTTAGGTAGTATCTATCAAGTAAACAAGTGACGAGAGAGCTTGTTGAGGTAGCCTTCTGTCATTGGCAGGCTGAAGTGGAGGAGCAGCTGGCCCGACAGCGGGAGGAGGAGTCCCAGCAGCAGGCAGTTCTGGAGCAGGAGCGCCGGGACCGGGAGCTGGCCCTGCGGATAGCCCAGAGTGAAGCTGAGCTCATCAGCGATGAGGCCCAGGCTGACCTGGCACTTCGGAGGTACTGGGCCCCTGGGTGGGGGGGTGACACCTCTGCTTGCTTTTCCTCCCTGCTTCTCATTTCAGTGTGGAGGGCCTGGGGAAAAATAATATTCTTTTTTTTTCTATTAATTTTTTTTTATAAACATATAATGTATTATTAGCCCCAGTGGTACAGGTCTGTGAATCGCCAGGTTTACACACTTCACAGCACTCACCATAGCACATATCCTCCCCAGTGTCCATCACCCCACCACCCTCTGCTGACACCCCTCCCCCCTCCCCCCCAGCAACTCTCAGTTTGTTTTGTGAGATTAAGAGTCTCTTATGGTTTGTCTCCCTCCCAATCCCATCTTGTTTCATTTATTCTTTTCCTACCCCACAAACCCCCCACATTGCATCTCTACTTCCTCATATCAGGGAGATCATATGATAGTTGTCTTTCTCCAATTGGCTTGGAAAATCATATTCTTTAGGTCCTGATCTATTTTAAGTAAAATCATTTAAAAATTATTTGTATCCACTTTTATACCCAAGCAAATGAAACAGTTGATTTCATCAAATTATTGAACTATTGAAAATAAAATTAATATTTCAGCTCATGAAACATCTCAACTTTTACTCTGAAATTGTCAAGGAATATTGTATAAAAAGTGGACATCTAATTTCTAAATACCTGCCATTAAATGCTGGCACAGAAATCAGTATATTATAATCCAGTTTAATATATTTGAGGTTCGGATTTATTATTTTCCTAATGCAATTTTTTTAATAAACACCCTAACATTTAGAATGAGGAAAAATTTTACATACACACCCATCATGTTTCACAATAGATTTCCCTTTCCAAGAAGGAAGGTTTGTCATATTGAAGTGCTTTAGCTACCCAGGTTTCCAAATTATCTCTAAATACTGAATTTTATTCGAGTGTGAGGAAGTATGGATGTTCTTGTTGAAAGTTGCAGGAAGGCCTTAATATAAAAGATTCATTTTTTAAAATTTAGAATGTAGAGACATTCATTATTTTGATTACTAGTAAAAACAGAGCAAAACTAGTTTATTGGGTTCCTTTGTACATAGGTGTATAAGTTGTATATATATTGAGAGGCACATAGATTTATGTAACCATGCTTTTCAGAATGTCAGAGTACTGTTTGTAACAAAATATAATTTAAGTGTAACCACTAGGTGTTGCTATTTCCTCATGAAAGGAAAAAACTTCATTAAAATGGCAAGGCAGTGATTGGATTTTATTTAGCTAAAAAGGATGGGAAAGGGTTGTTGCTGCCTTCATGTTTTTTCTAGGAAGTGATTACACTGGGAAGCTCTGGGGTCTGAACTGTATATGAAAGTATATTATATTTAAATAAACTGAATAGGCTTACCAAACACAAAGTATTATAATGATTATTAAGCTCTTGGGTTTGAATCCAATATTTGAGCTCTTTGTTTATATTTCACTGTAATTAAAGAAATATTTTCTCTGGGCTGTGGCTCTTGTAACTGCAGACTCAGCTTAGCTGCTCTTCTGTTCCTTCCACCGGTGTTATGTTGGAATGTCTGGGTGCCTTTCTTTGTAACTGAGTAGTAGCTGGGCCAGTCTTCTAAATGAACCAAGCTCTTACAGCTGCTCTCCCTGATGTGTGTGAGGAAGCATTGCAGTTGACCCAAGGTGGCTTCACTATGGCTGTTCATTTCTAAGGGACTCATTATTGGAGTCAGTATTGGTATTCATGGCCAACCAAGCTTTACGTTTAAGCATTTGAAATATTAAACTATATCCAGTGTCATTCCAAATAATATGTATAAGATACTGGCTCATATGTGGACCCCTTTCCATCTCAGAAAGGTGCACGACTCACAAGGGTGAGTTGTCTCTCGGAGAACGAGTGGGTCATTCAGTAACTTTAACATAAATGACAAGTTACCTGTGATTTAAGTTAAGCAGAATTAACTATGTAATGATATCACTACTAAGTAATTAGGAGATATTTAAACAGTTATGACTTGAATTGCCAAAGAGTTAGTTTTAGTTTTCCTGTGAGACAGCTCCTGGATTGTGGTCCCCACCTCTGTGGAATACCCCCCTTTAAGTCCTTTTTGGCAGCCTTTCCAGGAAAGTTTTCCCTGACCCTCATGTCCTCATGAGGACCTACCCTTCAGAACCTCCTGGTTATTTTATACTTTGTACTACAAGCATTAGCACTTCATTATGGATGATGTTCTATACATATTTTCCAGGTTTGATAATTTCATTTTGTTTATTTTACCTTTGTTAGCACTGAATTATTTCTGACAAATTTATGAGTAAAAACTCATTTAAGTAATACTGTTCTTAATATATAGCATGAAAATGTCATTCTTGGGCTCTGTGATACATTAAAAAGTATATGTAAATGGATTCTGCTGCATTAAACAATTTTCAAGTTACTTTTCCAGCTTGGATTCCCGTCCAGTAACTTCTAAGTAAGAATTGTTTTCTACATATATTTTTAAAATACGATCTTAACTACACATATGATCCTTGATGCAAAGTGATTTCACGTTACCTAAAATTATGAAATAATATTCAGATTCTGTTTAAAAAAAAGCATACTTAATAGTGTATGAGTTTTCTAATCTAAATGTAATAAATTTGCTCTTTAATTTTCATTGAATGCCTTTAATTTATGCTTTTCTTATAATTTTTAGGGAAAATTTTAAACATCAAAATTTTGAGTGATCTCATAGGTTAAAGATAATGGCATTTTTTTGAACCTCATTGAGTAAAGTAAAGACACAAATTTGTTACAATCCAGTTTTTCATGATTCAGAATTACTTAATGACAGTAACTAAAATATATTATTTTTCACAGAATCGATGGAACAAGACCCAAAATGACACCGTATGTCATTTCTCTTTTCAAAATTCGATTTAGTTCTATAACCTTTTTTTTTTTCTTTAACAGGTGGTTGTTACTTTTTAGGAGAAATAGTTTCCTCACTGTAGTAAATTTTTGTGGGGTTTTTTTTGCATATATTTTATATATATACCATATATATAAAATTCTGGAATATTTATGAAATCTGAATTTTAACACTTTATGATCCCAACTGTAACATTTATAATGATGGTTCTCAACTTTGTCAGAACCTAATACCAATGACAGTTGTTTTATAAGTCATGCAACCTGCATAGATAATACTCTCCAAACATTACATGTAAAAGAGGAATGAGAGAACAGTAATTTATAATAAAGTAATATTTATTTTAATATGAAAGTGTCACAACTATAGGAAAACATCAAATACTGAAATATTTTTATTTATACATAGCATCACCGTAAATGTGACAGCTACACATGCAAATTGATATAAGAATGTTATATTGGTCAGTTGAATGCTGTGCAGTTGTGAACAGTGCTTTGTAAAGTTCTAAACAGAGTTAAGTACAATCTTGTCTCCCTACGGTAGCTGCATTCCTAGAAAAACTCTGTGCATGTTAAAACCATGCCAAAAAGAAAAGGCTCTTTACATGTAAAAGTTTGTTTACATGTAAAACTGTTTGTATGTGGTTAAGTGTGTTTTACCTCTCTTTGGTGGACGTGTCAGTGTCACATGGGACCTGGGGCAGTTGTTCCTTGGGGCACCCCTGGCCCCTCAGCTCCTCAGATGCCAGCAGTGCACTCTCACCACAGCATTGTTTTCATAGGGCACCGAAATTTTTGAAAACATTTCTGGGTGCTATTTCCCCCCATTAGAACAGTAGCTTTATAGTTACCATTTGAGCTTGAATTAAATCAGCCCTGCAGCCAGTGCACCCAAGGTGAAATTTTGAGTATTTGCATATAGTTTTGGAAAGTTAAAAGGAAAAAAGCACCTGGGTGCAGGAACCATTTCTGTCTAGTCTGTTTGGTGCAGCTCCTAGAGCAGTAAGATAGGATCAGGTGAGATGCTGAATCAGTAGAGACTGCCTTCCAGGGTAGTAGTGTTGGGGCATACAGGGAGATCTCTATAGTATCAGCAGACCATGAGGTAAAGAGCTTAGAAAGGCCACATGAATTCCCTTTAAAATCTGCTGTGGGAAAAAGAGTAGAGGAAGGTTTAGGAGAAAGGGATGGTAGAAACAGATGCTCTTGGATACCAAGATAGAAACCTTGAGGTAGGATGATAATGTAGGAGGCATCTGGGTGGCTCTGTTAGTTACATGTCCAACTCTCAGTCTAGGCTCAGGTCATGATCAGGTCCTGGGATCAGATCAAGCTCTGAGTTGGGCTCTATGCTTAATGGGGAGTCTACTTGAGACTCTCCCTCTCCCTTTGCCCCTCTCCCCACTCATGTATGCACATGTACTCTCTCTCAAATAAATAAATCTCAAAAAAAGAAAGAAGAAACCTTGAGGTACGGTGATAATAGGATTCAAAATATTTATCAAAATCATGCCAGGTTTGAAAGTTAGACAATTCTGACTAGCCTAATTGGAGATTGATAAATGGATTGCTCAGTAGATAATTTTATACATATTTGGATTTTTTACTTTGCATTTAGAATCTCTGATCATCAGTTTTGAAAGATTACTTTTTCTCTGACTGTGCTTGTTGGATAGACTTCTGTCAGCCTCTCATCTTAGCCAATGTTCATTACAAGGAAGGAGAATTACAGGAGTCCTTTGCTCCTTTATCATCACCTGACAGGCATGCAGGAAACTGCACCCTAATGCAAATGTACCCTTTCTCTTTTCTTATGATTTTTACTCATTTGTAAGAGGTCACAGAGTCTGATGAATAGAATGAGCCATAAGAAAATGATTAATTATGAAGGAAGAAAGAAAGAACAGGAAAATAAAATAATGAGATTAATGAATTATTGATGAACATGATGAAACATCCATCCCATTTCACAGAATTAAATATTGAGAAAAGTTACATTCCCCTAAGTAATAAAAGTTAGTTTGCCTTTGGGAAATGTTTATCCTTGGAGAGTCAGAACACTCTGGTGTTTAATTTAACACATACTTGATGCATTTGAGTTCTTCTACTTTTTTTTAAATCATGCTTTGATTTAGAATTTTTTTAAAAAGATTTTATTTATTTATTTGACATACAGAGATCACAAGTAGGCAGGGAGGCAGGCAGAGAGAGAGGAAGGGAAGCAGGCTCCCTGCTGAGCAGAGAGCCCAATGCTGGGCTCAATCACAGGACCCTGAGATCATGACCTGAGCTGAAGGCAGAGGCTTTAACCCATTGGGCCACCCAGGTGCCCCTGATTTAGAATTTTTGAGTTTAAATATACTGGACTCTTAAACTCTGACACAAGAAAATAGATTAACTAGGTATCACTGTTATGTCATCTAATTAGTATTTATTATGCACCCCCAGTGTAAAAATCCTTCTGTAGACTCTATATCTGCCAAGTTTCCAGTATGCATTTAGAACATGTGAATTATATTCCATACATAAAAAAATACCACAAAAGCATGGGTGTTATGAGATTTTATCTAAAAGTTCCTACTGCAGAAATGGAGTTCAAGCAACCTTAACTGTATTTAAGCAAAAATTTGCTGTATTTTATGGTTATATACGATGTTGAAAAGTATATTATTATAGTCTTTTACAAAGTGAAATGATAGTGAATGGTTAATAAGTCAATAATCCTATTGAAAAGATATATTTTTAATTATATTTTTAGATCTTTTAGGTAACATATGTAGTTTTCTTTTATATGACTGTGCTGTATTATCATTTTTCTTATAGGGAACAAATGGAGAAGGAAATGTCAGAATTTCTGAGTAGGTTAGTGCAGTGGAATTTGGGGAAATAAGTGTCACCTCAAAATCATGTTTTTAAATCACTGTTCAGTATTTGGACCAGAACCTGTTATATGAATAGTCTATTTTTTCCATATAAATTTTCTGTACAGGAAATGTCACTTCACCCTTATACCACTGTAACAGAAAAAGATAAAAAACAATGCTCTAAATTGGTGCTACTCAATGGGGACACCATTGGCATTTTGGATGGGCCTGTTCCTTGTTGGTGGTATTGCTGTATTTATCACTGGCTTCACCAACTCAATCTCAGTAGAGGAACCTTTCCTCTCAAACCAAATAAATGTTTTGAAACTTTCTGTGGAGGTGGTGGTGTCCCTCCCCCTCCTGCCCACACCCCCATGTCAGCTGGGAACTTCTGTGCCTAGTTCCTACTTGAAGGGGAAGTAGAAAAGAGTGTGGTTTCTGAGGGCCTTCTCCCCATAGCACATGGTTTAAAAACCACTGATAAAAAAATTGAGCCACCAGAAACTATGCCCTCCCAGCAGGATCTGGTCCTTCACAAGTGGATATCAATCAGTAACATTTCAACTGTCAATTTTGAAGTTAGAGTTAATTGAAAGTCTTAAAATTGATACACTTTTTAAAAAATCAGAAGTCAGTTTTTCTACTACCTCATATATCATTTACATGATTGTCTTTATAACAAACCTAAATAATCAGTAAATTAAACCTTTATTTTACTATTTTAATAATTCCAGGGATGGGGAAGAGCATTTAAATGCATTTCATTCATGTATTTAAGATGCCGAATATGTTTTTTAACATATGTATTTTGTTTGATGTAATACGAATGAAAAGTTAGTAATAGTAAACCATATTTTAAGCAATAATAATTTGAATTCAATGTTATTTTTTAAAAGTATCCAAATATACCTTATGTATGTTGGCACTTCATATATATTCTGACAGTCTATAAAACTGTACATTATGTAAGTTCACTCTCTTCCAAAAGAAAATAACAAAAACCTGTAATAATTTTCAGCTGCTCTCCTAGAAAAGACTCTTAGAGGTGCTAGGAAGAAAAGATAATTTTTTTGTTAGTTTACTGAATGGTGGTTTAGGGATGTAGGAGAGAAAAAAAAAGAATATTTGAATAAATGTTAAAACGTAATTTATTTCTAAGGGTAATAGAGAGACCTTGCTGACACACAGCTGGCTCTTTTTTAGCAAAGCAATTAAGAGGAAAAAGCTACATGGAAAATTGCCAGTCACAGTGCTTATGAAAAGGATAGATTCTGCAATAAATCTAAAACAGAGCCAAACCTAACAATGCAGGAAGAATGCAGGAAGAACTAACTGGCCATACATTATTCTTTAGTCAGGCTTATGTGTTAGTGACAGTCATCACGTCTAACCATTGTTAAGTATATAGAGTGAAGTGTGCTATTTTTTATTCTCTAAAATGAAAGTATAAATAGGCCTTTTAAAGAGGCCTCCACAGTACCTTATTTATTTCATTGCTAAGCTTCATATGGAGGAATCATTTCCTTTATTTCAGGAAGAAGTATGCATGTTTTCACACATCATTTCTCATTAAATGTCTGTGTCTTGACTGCCAAGATTGCTGTTATCTTTCAGAATGTGAAATAATGAGGAAATATGACCTCATTTTCCGGTATTATACCTTGATCATCCCTCTTTAAGAGGAAATATTTTCTAAGTAGTGGCTGATAAGAGTAAAATTCCTTGTGTGATACCTGAGAAGCAATATTTTAGTACTTTTTAAAATTTAGTTCTTTTCATATTCTTATGTCTTGAAATGTGATGTGTTTAAATTCTTCCTTTGTTACATTGATCTTACTTGCGGCTTAAGTGTCTGCTGTGTGACAGGAGTCATCTTTTGCTGAAAAATGTTTATTATTACAGAAAAGAAGTCGTTTCCCTATTTTCTGAATAATTATTTCAACTTATGTATATAGAAACAAATTGGAAGCCCTGAGTAGCACTGCCATGAAAAAGTTGTATTTATCCCATTTTATTTTTTAATTTATTATTTTATATTTATATATATATTTCATTTATTTCTTCTTTCCCCACTCCAGTGTTCCTACTATACTTGTGCTCTTTGAGATCTGTTATGTCTCATGACCTAAACCTCTTCCTTTAATTAATTATAATAATTATTATTGTTATTTTTTTAGCTTACACAACTCTGTGTCAGCTCCTAGCACAGGTGAAGGGCTGGCCTAAGTGGGTGCTCTTTAATGTTTGTAGGATGAATAAAGCGAAGAAAGGAAGGAAGAGTCATGTCTAAGACCAAGGTTTTAGAGTCAGAACAATCTGGGTTTCAATCCTAGGTGCAACCATTTACTAGCAGTGTGGGACCTTGGGCATGATATTTATTTCACTGCTCTGAATCTTGTCTACTTATTTTAATTTTATTTTTCTTTATCATAAGTGTACTCTTTAATTCCCATCACCTGTTTAACCCATCTCTTCACCAGTAACCATCAGTTAGTTGTCTATAGTTAAGAGTCTGTTTCTTGGGTGCCTGGGTGGCTCAGTGGGTTAAGCCTCTGCCTTCAGCTTTGGTCATGATCTCAGGGTCCTGGGATTGAGGCCCACATCGGGCTTTCTGCTTGGCAGGGAGCCTGCTTGCCCCTTTCTCTCTGCCTGCCTCTGCCTACTTGTGACCTCTCTCTCTCAAATAAACTAAATCTTAAAAAAAATAATAAAGTCTGTTTCTTGGTTATCTGTTTTTTTTTTCCTTGCTCATTTGTTTCTTAAATTCCTTGTATAAGTGATATATGGTATTTGTCGTTCTTTGACTGACTTACTTCACTTAGCATTATACACTCTAACTCCATCCACATTATTATAAATGACAAGATTTCATTCTTTTTAATGGGTGAATAGTATTCCATTGCATATTTATACCTTATCTTCTTTATCCAGTCATCTATTGATGGATACTTGGGCTGCTTCCATAATTTACTAGTTGTCATATTACTCACTGAATATGAGAGCATGATTTTATTTCCTTCTAGCACTTTCCTAAGTGTTCTATTTAATAGTGATGCAGAAAGTAATAGGGATTTCCAGACTCTGGCTGTTCTTTTAGCCCATCTTTAATGACGAAGGCAGGGGACTGTGGTTTGGCTACTCACCTGTTGACCCTGCAAACACCAGATACTCAGGGAGGTTCTGAGCCAGTAGCTCTGGCTGGGGCTTGGCTATCTGTAGCTTCAGTAATCGGCAGGTGATTGCACTGTGTGTCCTTATGGCTCATAAACCCTTAATGGTTCTAATGATTTTTTTCGAGAAATCAGGAGGATTTCCTTTTTGATTTTGAGGAATATATATAAATGTATTTCTAAGTTCTAAGTTTAGAAGTTCTGATTGAAAACATAATATGGCTATTAAATGGCACACTGGAAAATTTTAATTTACCTAGGAATCCTGTGGTATACCATTCTTAATCTCATCTGTCAAAGATACAAAAATTATGTTTTTCTAGTAGTTATTTCCATTTCTCAAACTTAGATTCATTTTCTTGCCCCTTTAGTCAACATTTCATTCATGTTTCTAGTTTAAACATGCAAAAATATATAATAATTACAGAGGTCCTGCTGTACAAGCCACCAAGGCAGCTGCTGGTACCAAGAAATATGATCTCAGTAAATGGAAATATGCAGAACTACGTGATACCATCAATACTTCTTGTGGTAAGTGTATGGAGGTCATGAAAAATGGGAAGGCTCTATGGCTGACAGGTAATAAAGAAATACCTATATGGGGGTGTAATTTTTTTATTTTTTGGTGTATAAATTAAGCCATTCTCTTTGTTATTCTCACCTTGAAGTGAAGGCATAGTTTACTCACAAACATAAAGGGAAGGCATACTTATTAAATTCATTTTGCCTGTCTCTTATCTAGGTGGGAGAGGAAAAGCATGGAGAAATTATGGTATGGGCTGCATTAATGACATACTTTGCATAAATAGGTCGGAATCTTGACCTATGTATGCAAAGTAAAGAATGGCAATGCAGTCCTTTCTTTTTAAAGCTATTTTTATTCCAACAGAACAGTAAATGCTATATCCAGATGATTCCATATAATTGTGTTCTTGTTTAAATCATAGTGTTTGAGTTTAGGATGTTATGCCTAAGAACTAATATACCAAATTGTATGGAATTTGGTATGTTCTCTCCCTCCTCACTGAAGTTATCTGCATAAATACAAACATAAAAAATCTGATTAATGTAAATCCAGCTTGTATTTGAGCATGGTGACTTTTTACTCTATTTTTGTGGCCTCTGACCTTGGACAGGTAACTTAACCTCTCTGATTCAGGTTCACCTGTAAAAGACCTATTTAGCCCAGGGTTCTTGTGTAGAACAAATGATATAGTAATAATGCATAAGAAAATACTCTGTAAATGTAAAAGATAATCCTGCCATAAAATGCTTATCTTTGTCAATAATGTGCTTACTTTTGATTTTGTACTATTAATTTAAAAACAAAAAATTTATTATATGTATAAATATATATGTTTATGTCACAAACTAATTATGTTAGACAATTAAATTAGGATGCTAATTCCTTTTTTGGGGGGCTCTTTCCATATAATCCATAGATATTGAGCTCCTGGCAGCTTGCAGAGAAGAATTTCACAGGAGACTAAAAGTGTATCATGCATGGAAATCAAAGAATAAGAAGAGAAATACTGAAACAGAGCAACGTGCTCCAAAGTCTGTTACTGATTATGGTAAAAACAAATCTGTACTTTTAAATGTTTCAGAGTATCTGTATATAATGTATGTAACTATACATAAGACTTGGGGTAAGATATTCAATACAAATTTTCTCTTACTGTGCAGCTGTGATCTGTTGAGCCTAATACAACCACAATGCCTTATTTTTCATAGCATTATTTCTGTTGTTATGTCTTTAAAGTCATATTTATTAAGAAGTATTTGTATATAGTCAAGATAAATTTTGGAGATAAGAATATTGTTGTCTATACTAAAGAAGTGCAGTAATGTAAATATGTATTTTTCCACATATACATATATATACATATAGAATGATTACATGTGGAAATGTAAAGAATACTGTGAAATAAAAAAGAATGCTTGCTGCAAACATTATTTTACAATACTGTCAGAATATAAGAGTGAGAAATAGTAGCTTGGTTTAGATCAGTTTTGCCTATACCAGGATTTGATTTTTTGACTGAGATTGAAAAACTAAATTTTGTTACTTTGTTATGTGTACAAAAGACAAAGTTGTATACTTGAAATTGGAAAGAGAGGATAGACCTAACCTAGTAAAGTATGCACTAGCTTTAACATTAATTGAGAATACCTGTGATATATGAATTGTAATTTCAGTCTTAAAGCAATAATTGGAATTTCATTTGTTCAATTTGCTACTTTCAAACTGGCATAATTTATTGGCTTAATTGTGGCCGGTGTCAAAGTCAACATGTTTAATGTTTTCATTTAAAAAGTATATTCCCAGCACCTGGTAGTATAATTTAATAATACATGACCCAAGGTGAGATAGAAAATGAGCTCTCCTTCACTACCTCCCTAGCAAATAAAAGCAGTGTTTGATTAAAATCAATTAAATGATAGAGTTTTAGTATTTCCAAGTTGTTGTAAAGAGTAGATTGAGTAAAGGAAAATTATTAATAAGAGAGATGTTACTGCTAGTGATTATGCAGGAGGTGTCCTCAGTCAGAGTACAATGTGCTGGAAGGGTAGTGAGAGATCACCCAGAATGAGGAATGGCAAGCGGAACGCCCTCTAAACGTTGATATTGTGGCCACCTCTCTCTTTGCCAATTTACAAATGTATCCCTGGGAATGAAAAATAACAGAATGATACCATTAGCAGTTCACTGTCCCAAGTTTTTAGCCAGTTACCTTTGTTTTGTAAAAATGGCAATGGACTAGTCCTTCTAGCCATAACCTTTTATCTCTAATGTTCTAATCATGGCCTTTAGCTGAAAGGCTTTCATCATGTTGTTTTTTCCCCCCCAAATTTAAACATCTGAATGATTGCACTTATTAAAATGAGAAAAGTAATGTAATATATGGCATATACATTTTTAATGAACACACAAATGTTTCTTATGTTTTTAAACCAAATTTTGGTACTGTACTCATCCAGCTTTGCCCTCAAAGGGGGAAATGATACATGGCATACCTTGCTTTGTTCTTACAATGTTTCTATTTATAATATACGCTTTGAAAGAACAAAAGAGTAGATTAAGAAAATTTCCCAAGAGTCCCCCATCTAAGTATATGTGAACAAATTCAGGAATTTTATGTGAACACACTCCATACATATGTCATCTTCAAAGAATTTAATTATGGGCAAATTTCAGGATAAAATGTAAGTTCTGCTCTGAAAAGTACTTATTGCTCTCTCTATTTTTTTTCCCATGTAAAATACATTCTGATACAGAAGTACAGTGTAAAGGAAAGGTGAAGTGCTTCAAGATGCTTAACAGTTGAGAAAATTCTGTACTTAGGTAGCTTCCTAATGGGGCAGCTAATCAGCCTTTAAAAGGAACGACTCTCTATTTTAATATTTAGAAGGGTTAGAATTCCTTAATTTGAGAAAATAAATTGACAACTTATGATTAACAAAAACATAACTAGATATTATTTTAGGGTAATGCATTGACAAATCATGGTAAAGTCTTGTAATTGGGCGTGGAGAGCCTCAGCCCCTCCTCCTGTGTGCTGCACTGGGTGAGCATGCTCTCCTCGCATCTAATACAGAAAGAGATTGCCAGAAATAATTCTTGGGGCAGTGGCAGATTCCTCAGTAAGAATCACAATGTTTAGTTCATTAAAGCTGACTTTGGAGAGTGATTTTATTTCATAGTTCCTAAAATAATAATTGCATGAGTTTAAGATTGAGATAATTTGAAGAAATTTAAACATACTGAGTATATGTAAACATGGCAGTACTTTTTCTCTAAGGCATCTATTTTTTTTTTATGAATTTAGAAGTTTTTTATTTCTACAGAATTTCTAGTAATGCTTTTAAGGTACTAGAATGTCTATTACTGAGTCATTGTTTTGGATTTATGTTTGAATATTATTGTGTCCCAGGATTACAAATGAAATATAATTTTTAAATTTAGGTCCTCCTTATATGTCCATTAAACAGAGTTTCCTAAAGCATAATCAAAATAGCTTTTTTCTTTTTTTTTTAACCTTTTTAAATCAGAAAGCAGAATCTACTTGTAGGTAATTCTGAGAGTATTTGGCTGTGGACAGGATGTTTTCTTGTTAGTCACCACCTCGATTGATTGGGAAGCCTTTTTATAAATTACAAGAATGCTCATTTAACAGTTCTGCCATTTTTATCTTTTCTTCAACATAAAATATTTATTCACAGATTTTGCACCATTTTTGAACAATTCACGTAAGTCAATGGGTGGTAACTTATGAGCTAACTGGAAAATGGGTTAAAATACTTTATAAAGTACTAACTTCTATTAAACATTGTTTTGCTACAATTGTTAAGTGGAGTTGTAGTACATTAATGTTGGTTTGTCTGTACTAAGGTATTTAATTTCAGATGATGCTTTCATTTGGGTTACTCCAAAATATATTTGCAGAAAAAATTAATCTATTTTATGAAATTATTCCTTTTAAAAAATAACTGGCACTTTATGCTGTGAATATACACAATTCTCATTGTAGCAAAACTCAATAAGCAGCTGATCTTTTAGAATAAAGACTAACTTCAGGTGCTGGTTTCACACACTGTGACAATATGAACACTTCTGTCCAAAGAGATCTGAGTTTTGTATGATAATGTACATAGGTTTAATAGGATGCCTCGTAATAGGAGATTATTCTCTGACTTGTATAGATTGCACCCTGTGATGCACATTTTTGATAATTTAAAAGCTTGGAGTCATCTTAATATGTAATAAATTTTTTCTGCTTCAGATGATCAATAATGACTTGGATATGATGCCATATTTGTTGCCAGCTTGTTGGACCTGGCTTTTTTTAAGTGCTTCTAGTAATTTATAGGGCCAAATTTAGAACTTATTTCATATGTTAAAGATGACACAATAGGATGTGAAAGAGTCATGTATTAGTTTCAAATGTTCAATGTTTGTATCTTTGTGCTTTTCCAGATGAACATTTGTGGAAATGAAGGCTTCCTTAATATAAATTCAGTTCTCACATAGTTTAAAAAAAAAAGCTGTCAAAAACTTTCCCTGGAGTTTTATTAATTTTACTTAATATATTAAGGTATAGGAGACTGTTAATGTAAAAGAAAAAAGCAGGTTAATTTAACAAGAGACGATCAATACCATAGTAAGTTCCCTAGTTCCCTATCAACTGGGTGTTCTAAGTTACTGCTTAAGATGGAGGGAAGGGTTTTTTTTTTTTTTTTCTTATCCTTTTAAAGTTCCTTAAAGTGGGGTTAGCATATTTTCTGCAGAGTATGTAATTTTTAAAACTTGAAATGGAAACACTAAATTGTAAGTAGTTTGGAGGGACTATAGGAACAAAAGAATAAATGAGCTCCTCTCTGTTAACACGCTAAAGGTGACGCGGCTTTTTAAGTCACTAACACAACGGGGCCTCTGTTTCATTCTTTCATCGGCATATACAGCTTTGCTAACTGCTTTTTGCTTTCTCTGGTTTGCACAGAAATGAATTGTGTAAAAAGTTTAGAATAAGAGTATTTTCATCCTTTCAGTATTTGGAAGTTCTTACAAAAACCCTGTGGCTGTTCTTGACTTACACATATTCTGTGATTTTTCATTGACATACTTGAACATTTCAGTGAGATTCTTAATTGAGCTGCAGTAAATGGTTGGTCTACTTTTAAAGTTGTGAGAAAGAAGCACACTAAACAGACTTTCCAAAATTGTAGCTGCTGAAGCTATAAAGTTACTGTCCCAGAGAAATGTTTATATTGCAGGTAAAATAAAAACTCAGTTGTTTCATTATGAAACTTGAGCAAGGGGGAAAAATGGATATGAGTGCAATGTCCAGTCCTAGCAGAAAAGCAAGGGTTTTTCTTTTCTGTAACAAAGAGAACCAAATACTACACACTTTCCATTTACTTCAGTGGATTTTATTCCGAGAGAAATCTGATTTTAGAGTAAGCAAATATCTCTGAGGGAAATTGCATGGTTTTTACTGGTTACAGTTTTTTGTTGTCATGAAGTTGTCTAAATATTACTAGTAAGATATGTCTTCTGGCCATTTTAAATCCCAAAATCAGTTGGCAAAAGAGCAAACTTTTGTCTTCTACTTTTCCAAGGAAACAGTAATTAAATTGACAGATATCTATAATTCTTTACCTTTGTGAAATTACATTCATTTGTTTTATTATGAATAGTCCCATAAAAGTTATTCTGTGACCTTTGATTTTGAACTCTTTGGAGATAAAATATAAATCCTAGCAAATAATACTAGTTTGCTGTCCTGCCATGTGAGTTTTAGGTTATTGATACAGTTATTTGTGGGAATCTACTTGGGCTAGTTTGTTTTATTGCTGGTGTTGCAGAGTGTGTGTGTGTGTGTGTGTGTGTGTGTGTGTGTG
>ML105034.1:16528-44621 GCA_003697995.1 Taxidea taxus jeffersonii | reverse complement strand
GTGTGTGTGTGTGTGTGTGTGTGTGTGTGTGTGTGGCAATGTTAAGGGACATCTTTAGGGAAAGAAAATTCTAAAATCATACTAGGTTTTATTCATTTATAAGTAATTAATATTTACATCTTGTTTTAAAGTTCTTACTAGGAATCCTCTTCTTTTCTTAAAAATGTGTAGTGCATTTTAGGATTAAAGGCTGTTTTCATTATCCCCTGAGCTGCTGGTGAAACTTTCCTTGTTCTTTGTAACAGCTCAGCAGAATCCAGCGTCTCAGCTTCCTGCCAGGCAGCAGGAGATCGAAATGAACCGACAGCAACGCTTCTTCCGCATCCCATTCATCCGCCCTGCCGACCAGTACAAAGACCCGCAGAATAAGAAAAAAGGCTGGTGGTATGCCCATTTCGATGGACCGTGGATTGCCCGGCAGATGGAACTCCATCCTGACAAGCCACCCATCCTTCTTGTGGCTGGTGTGTATGATTCACATGGGAAAAAACCTTATAAAGCAAAAAAGGATTATAAACCCTCTGAATGAAACAGTCTAATATATATTGTAATAATTCATTAAATTTCAGGATTGAGGAATGGCATCCTGCAATTGGATCACATTTCCAGTTAATTGAGGGTTAATTTATTTATGATGTGAAATCGCTTAGATTAATTATGTCCTTTTAGAGCACATAGAAATTTGTCTGTGTCTTAAGAACCTTTTCATTGGTATTTAATTATATCAGTTGATTTTTAATTGTTTAAAGAAATGTAGCAGTTTTATTAAGGCTGGTAACTTGTTTGATCAGCTGCAGTGTTAATACTTTCTGAAAGCATTCTTGGTGGAGGACAAATTTAACTTGTTTCTGGTGAATTTATTAAGCAGATTTCTGTCATAAAGAAAGAAAAGAAAGTTTTGAAAGTTCTTGAATAGATGAGAATGGATAACTATAACAGTTTCAGGAATAAAGTTTATGATAAGTGCTTCCGAAGAGATTGATGGCTAATTCTCTGATGTCTCCCCTGTGCAGGTAAGGATGACATGGAGATGTGTGAGCTGAATCTGGAAGAGACAGGCCTGACTCGGAAGCGTGGTGCTGAGATTTTGCCAAGACAGTTTGAAGAGATTTGGGAACGCTGTGGAGGCATCCAGTACCTTCAGAGTGCAATTGAGAGCAGGCAGGCTAGGCCCACATATGCAACGGCCATGCTGCAGAATCTGTTAAAGTAGCAG
Organism: Taxidea taxus jeffersonii; assembly: GCA_003697995.1. Classification (NCBI taxonomy): domain Eukaryota; kingdom Metazoa; phylum Chordata; class Mammalia; order Carnivora; family Mustelidae; genus Taxidea; species Taxidea taxus. The sequence goes on along the minus strand of ML105034.1, from coordinate 43,405 downwards.
CCTTTCTACCCTGGGAGCCCGGGCCGTGGTACCAGGTCGGGTGTGTGCCCAGAGGTGGGACCATCCCGTGATCATGTTAGAACTGCTTATACAAAGTGAACAGATTTCAGTAATCATGGCTTTTTGTTAATTTCAGGTAAATGATGGTAGTGAATTGGGGACCTAAACATTATTTTCCTGTATCCAGCTGTAACTGTTAAACTTCTCCTCATTCTAATACTTGTTAACACTTGGACAGAATCTGACATTTCTCCTTCTTTGCCAATAGACTACCTTGAAGTCCATCATAATTGTTCTCTAGGAAAAGAAATTTTTTTAAAAACTCAAAATACTTGCTTTTGCAAGGATGGCACAGAACCCATAAAGCTGGAATAATGAAACCTTAGCTTAAAGATTCTTACAACAAAAGTTAAGACACTTAAAATAATCAAGGCACTGATATTTTGATCTGAAAAGCTGTGTACTTTTTAAATTTACTTTTTCAGAAATTCATGGAAATTTGCATAGAAGATAGAAATTTTAATTTTTCCCCCTCCTTTGTAGTGTGTCTTAGTTAGAGTAAAGCAGTTCATTTGAACTTCTAGAATTCCAGAAAAAGGCTGAACGTATTTGATGTACTCTGTGATAAAGAAGGTACTCACACAGTATCTTGCATAGACTTATTTTTCTTTTCTATCACACTGTGTTGCTATAAAAAAAATATTTTCTTCTCTTCCATGGACAAAAAAAGGAAATTCAGGCCATTTAAATGCTTAAAAGTTTTGAGATAACTTGTTTCTCTTAGAAAAGGAAATAGGTTTTTAGTGGCTCTGCGGCTTAACTGGACTGAATGCAAATATTCTTTCAACTTCATCTCAATTGTGATTTTTGTATCAGAATCTTGTCCAAGTTGTTTCATTTGATTTAAGCTAGTGTTCTGCTGCAAAACATCTTTGTTTTTAAAAAATTCCTAGCGTCTTTTTTGGCCTTGAGATTTTGGTAATTGTCGAGCTGTTTTATAAGCTTTGTTGATTCAAAAGTCCAATGCTTAGTAAGTAATTGCTTATTTCATGTAACTGATAATTTAATTATTTTTCTTTGTGTGGTGTTAGTTTTGATCAAATGTCAGCAGTTTTAAGCCTAATATTTATGACTTTATGTTAGGAATTTGGAGACAAAGATACATCAAGGAGTTATGTTGACATTAATTCTAATGAGTCCTTGTTAGTATTTTAGAATAAAATTAGAAGAATAAAATTATTCTTTGCACTTTTTCTCCCTAAATTTTAAAGACCTTAACCTTTGAAGTGGATTTCTAGTGATTTTTTTTTTCTAGAAAGAATACCTCAGTCAGGAAAATATTTCCCAGCTGATTAGATTAGTGCTTTTGAGCCACACTGTTTTCAGAATTGCTTCTCTCATAATATGTGTCTTAGTACAGAAATATTTATTTATTATGATACTATGCAAATGACTGTCTCCTGGTAAAGAAATTAAATGGTCCTGTCTGTGCTGTTGAGAATGTGAATATGATTATCTTTAGAAGGCTGTATTACTGCAGAGATGCCCCCCCGGCCCCCCCACCCCCGCCATGGGTCATCTGGTCCTTGTGATTGGTAACAGAAGCTCTGATTACTGAAAATAAATGACCTATTCTCTCTCTCCTCATCACTTGCCTTTAACTGGTGTTTTTATTTTTATAGGCTAGTGCATGATAAGCTTTTCACTAGTAGCAAGTAAAGTCCTTGAAGAAAATTTAATAACCAAATTGATTTTTAGTGAGTTGTCTCTTTTGTGCTGTTTTCAGGAATTTTTTATATCTCCTAGATACATATAGGCACTAGATGGAAAACTCATCAAACAGGTTAAAATTATTATAATGAGAAACTTAATGTTTTAAAGAATTTGTAAGACATTTATCACAGCAAAGCATCATTGCAAGTCTTTAGTAGATAATAAAATTATAGTTTTAAGCCATTTTGTTGCTAATTATGTCACACAGCTGTCCTAGAACTTATCTATTTCAGGTAGTCTCCTGAGTTAATTTTGGCTACCAGGAGAATTGCCCTAGTTCAGATAGACTTACGATAACCTACATACACACACAGGCCCCTTTGCCGGAAAAATTTAGGACCCTATCAGCCTTTAAGGGAAATAGCAGAAATGGCATTCTAATAGATATTGATACAGCTGCTTTACAGTATTCACAATCACACCCATAAATGTTATGTGAAAACTGTAAGAAACTGTAAGAATAAATTCTTATTTTAATGTCATTTTAGTTGAGATTGAAAATTTGACATTTAAATCAGCATACTGTATATTAAGAACTAATCCTCTCTTAATGCTTGTCTTATTCAATACATGTTCCTTCCTTAATGTATACTTTGCAAAAGTAGACATACATAAAATATTAAAAATGAGAAGGAAAAATGTTTTCACATTCACTTTAATTATAATGTAATTCCTAATGCCACTAACACATTTGAGAAATGTATTATGAGCTGTGGGTATGCACTGAAAGTTTCTCTAATACGCATATGTCAAGAGAACAATGAATTTTCTTAGTTGTAAAGTTGAATGGATGGCACCTTCTCAAAGGATTATGTGAGGAAAAAATAAAATAATGCATGCAGAAGTACAAGCCCACACAAGAGACATTTTATTGTAGCTCACATTCTGCTTCCTATAATGACTTTTTAATAGGTCATTCTTTCCGGTAACACAGTGAACACTTTTGTAAGAAAATACATCTTATGTGGAAAATAGATGGTTTTTATGGAAGCTTGGCTAGAGAATAGAGAAATTCACAAGCAAGAATAATAATGAGGATTAATTGTAGAGCTGTATTAATTGGATTTTAAAATTTTTTCTTTAAATTTTCATTCACAGGTTATTACTATGGTTCTCAGGGGATCCAGATATGTAGATCTTTGGTTTCTCTACCTGAAGTACCTTAAGAGTACTTGGATAAGTAGAATAAATATTTATTGGATGAATCAGTCAGTTCATTAATACATTGTTAGTGGTAGGTCTACCTCCTTTTACAGAGGAGGAAAAAGGGATTGAGAGGGGTCAAATAATTTAGTTCTGGACCATGAAAGAGATATAAATGCTTTTGCTTCGATCAGATGGAATAAAAAGAATCAAAACCAGCAAAGTTTTTTGAGTGGCCCCCTACCGATTTACAAAGGGTTGCTCCTTTGTCATTCCACATCTTCAGAAGCTGTGACATATTTTCTGTGTGTCTCATTACCAGAAATAACAAGTATTGAGAGTTTGTATTTCTCTAAGAAGTAAAAGTAAACTAACAAGGGAAGGGAGGACAGAATATCTCTAAAAATGAGAATAAGGACAAGTTGAGGCCATCAATTGTAAAAAGAAAGAGAAAAGCAGTGGTGGAAGAGAAAGAATGGATCTGCCCCTGAAGACTACATCCCCAGGTTGAAAAACACTGATACTTTCCAGGTGACAAAGCACTCCGAGATCTTAGCTGAGTTCTAGAATGAACTGTGTGTACTACAGGAGCAAAACCTATGGTTATTAAAACTTGGATCAGGATAGACCTGGTGTATAAATTCTTGGCCTGTAGAAATGGCACTGCCACACTGGAGAAGGCCAGCAAGAGGGAGACATTCTGTGCATAAGCCTCACAGAGGGATAAAGTTGGAGAGACTTTGGCAGGTAGAGTCTACCCATGTTAGGACCAGATCATTGAATACAATTAAGTTCATTTCAAGTCAATGTATTCCTCCTTCCCCATTGCACACCTAATATATGAAGCAAGTTTGGTTGTCATATTTTTCAAGAAGTTTTTAAAAAGGTAATCAGGAAAAAAATATGCAATTAAAAAGAGAACCCTTAATACTTATTTGTATCTATGCAGCAGATATCTCACCTTCAGAACTCAAATAGGCTTATTAATTGACCATTTTCTTTTCACTTTTGAAAATCCATCTAATTGCAACCTTTACCTAATTTTCTTCATTTCTTTAAAAAATGTATATCTGAGTCTTTCCTAAAACACTGATGTACTGGAAATAGAAATAATAAATGCTGTCTCTGAAGAACTTCCTCTTGCATCTTGTGCTTTTAATACAGTTACAGCGCGTTATAAGCAAAACAGTTGTAAATGTTGCTCTTGTTGCCCCATGTCTCAGATGGACTAAGTTGGAGAAGTCTGGGGTGCCGAGCTTCATGCAGTCACCAGAGCGGGAAACACTGTGCTATGCGGCTGGGGGAGAAGGCCAGGGAACTCGGGTGACCGGAACATCCTTGAGTTTTGGTCCCAAACTTTTGTGGGTTTTCCATCTAGGGAATAAGCAGGACCATGTGCGACCTGTGACTGCTTGCACTGACTAGATTAGAGAAAACCTAAACGTTGGCTGCCTTTACCTAGGCCCTTGCCAGTCTGTTTACAAGATGACACAGGATGTAAAAAAGGGATCCAAAGAAGAGGCCTTCTTGCTGAGACCTTGAATATAGATAGTCTCTCTAGGCTACTTCATGCCCCTCATCTGGAACCTACGATGTTCCAGGTGGGCCTTCTGAGAGGGCAGGTCAACAGCTCTTCTCTAGCTGATTGAAAAGACCAATCCAAAATGTGGGTGATCCACGTGAGAGGCCCTTGTTTGAGAGGGTCACCTTTCTAACAGAGGATGGAGTATTTACCTATTTCTCTTACCCCGTCAAAAATGACATTCCATACTCTTGTTAGAGAACAACAGGGTGGAGGGCACATTATGAGGAGGTGATTGATCATTGTTAGATTTTAATTTAATTTCCTTTCTTTTAAATTTTTAAAAAAATATTTATTTTATTTGTCAGAGAGAGTGAGCGCAGGCAGGCAGAGTGGCAGGCAGAGGGAGAAGCAGGCTCCCTGCTGAGCAAGGACGTCGGGATCATGAGCTGAGCCGAAGGCAGCTGCTTAACCAACTGAGCCACCCAGGTGTCCCTTTCTTTTTAAATTTTTTAAAAGATTTTATTTGTTTATTTATTTGTTTGTTTGTTTGTTTGTCAGAGAGAGAGAGAGAGCGAGCAAGCTCACAAGCAGGCAGATTGGCAAGCAGAGGCAGGTCCTGCTAAGCAAGGAGCCCGATGTAGGACTCGATCCCAGGACCCTGGGATCATGACCTGAGCCAAAGGCAGCGGCTTAACTGACTGAGCCACCCAGGTGTCCCTCTTTTTAAATTTTTTTTAAATTTATCAGAATAGAAACTGAGCATGGAGCCTGTCCCCGGGCTGGGTCCCAGGACCCTGAGATCACGACTTCAGACAAAGGCAGATGCTTAACTGACTGAGCCACCCAGGTGCCCCTTGTTTTCCCTCTTGATGGAATTATTTTCATGTGCTTTGGTCACCCAGTCATACATCTAACAAGCACGTTTTCCTTTGGGTTCCAGGGCTATGGAAGTGAGTAGGTACATCTCCTGCCACCATTCCTTGCTTTGTGGCACTCCCATCAATATATCACAGTTTGAGGTCCTCATCCCATAAATCACAGCTCCTCACTTTAGTGAGGAGGACTGGGCTGGGAATAGGGACAAATGCTATGCATTTCTGAGGCCAACAAGAGTGAATTTTCAAGGGTTTGTAATGAGGTGTGTTTGGGGGGAGAGTGTGTCTATTATTAGAAACACTTGTTTTTATTCTTGAAGTTTTACTGCTAAAATGTTGCTGTCAATGTTGAATATTTTGCTATCTTTTGGTAGCATGAAAATAATCATTTATCATATTTATGGATTATGGATTATGGATTATGAAAAATCACTTATCATAATCCATAAAGCAAATCCAGGGAATAGCTAGTAAAACACAGATCCATTTTATTATAAATCTATGAATATGGTGCTTATATTTTATTGAAATAAGGTTTTGCAGCAAATATATTAATAGTGGAACATTTGAAATAGATACAGAGAAACCATTTTTCATTAAGTAGTACATTAAGAACTGGCTAAAATGGGGCACCTGGGTGGCTCAGTCGGTTAAGCGTCTGCCTTCGGCTTGGGTCATGATCCCGGGGTCCTGGGATCAAGTCCCGCATGGGGGGGGGGGTCCCTGCCCAGCGGGGAGTCTGCTTCTCCCTCTCCTTCTGCCCCTCCCCCTGCTTGTTCTCTCTCTCAAATAAATGAATAAAATCTTAAAAAAAAGTCTGGCTAAAATGGATTACCTTGATGCCAATCTATCTACCTGTGCACCCAGGAAAGTTAGAGTCCAGAAGTATTCAATGGAGTTATTAAATTAGAAGACATAGTTCATCTGTGGTAGAAGACAGGCATTGGTTATGTCATAAAGCATCACATCACTTTCCTCCCTCTCTCCAATACAGAGTCTTCCTTTAAAATAGCTTTATGTGGTCACAGGAAGAGTTAGAGTTCTCATGGTGTGTATATGTGAATTCCAGTTCTTTTAGAGGAACTAATTCAGAAATTATTGGCAACAAAACGACCTACTATGTAAGCACTAATTTCTTGTAAAACTAGTGTGCCTAAGACTGAAGAGGGGTGTGTGTGTGTGTGTGTTTGTGTGTGTAACAGACAGCGTGTGGAGCAGTATACCCTCACCGGTGTTTGCATACTGGATACAGCCATGATTCAGAGAGACCTGCATCTCCATGCATAGTCCTCTTTTATGAACATTGTAACATGAAGAATTTTGCTTCCTGATATACTGTTCAACCTCCTCCAAACAATAAGTAAGTTGCACTTGCATATGATCTGGAAGCAGTATTTTAAGGGCAGCTGGAAGCAAATCTGTCTTGCTATACTTTGACTATCAGTCCGGAGTAACCAAAATATGTTTTAATGATTGTGTTTTGGGTTTTGATAATAAACTTCTTTTTCTGCAGAATGTAGCAGTCATCAAGTACTCGATTCTTTTCTCTTTGAAACATGGTATGTGTTGGTTCTCAGTGTTGACTCTATGCCTGGATTCTGATGACCAGTGAATATGCCTGCCTGTGTTTTCAGAATTTTAACAGAGTGGATACAATTTTCCTTGAGAAAGCAGACCACTTCTCTGGAGATAGATTAAGTTATCTGTATATTTTTAGTTTTTAATTTCCTTCCCAATCTTGAAGGTTAAATTCTTCATATCCTCCAGCCAGTAATTCAGAATCTCTTCTGATTATCTGGAAGAGAAATAGTTTTAAGAGCTTAAGAAATGCCACTTGAGGTCAAATCTGTATTTCATGCCAGTGTCACTTCTATTGGTGTTTGAAAGAATCTGCTTGTTATTTAAGACACCTTTAAAAGGTTTGGAGATGCCCTCCAAAATATTCCCAACTTTATAACGTAGTAGGAATATATTCCATCTCTTCTTAGACCCCTTTAGATTCTCAGGCTGAGCCATCTTTTAAAGCAGAGGGAGCAAATAGACATGATTAGTCCATGCTTCTGCTTCATATGAAATGTGATCCTTAATTCTCCCTGGGACTTTAGTATTTACTTGATGTTTGCTTCATCCCAGACCTTTTATTAATATCAGATATGGTGTTGCATTGCCATTTTATGGCTCAAGTTTGAACTTTTTCTGTATTTCTAATTACCTTTGTTGCAGGAAATCAAAATGGCACACATTACTTCCAGTATGCACCTGGATACATGAAATTATGGTTAGCCTTTGGTGTGCTTGACTCAGGGTCCTTGACTGTCTATTGTGGTAATAACGTGGTTCAAGTACAAGCTTTGAGGTGTTTGTTTCCACCCAACACTGCAGACCTCAGGTAGAGCTGGCACTGGCTGGTTATCACTCTTACCATCAAAGATGGTCTAATTTTTTGGAGATTTTTTTATATTAGACTAAAAATCATCCAAGATATTTTCTCAAAAGTTATTTTTGAAAAAAATCTATATTTAACCTGGTTACAGTTAAGTTATTTCCCTTCATAAGACAATTATTTTAGTAAAATAAGTTGGATGAACAATTTGGAAGGGATACCTAGGGCACTGGAGGGAACGTTCATCTGAGGATGAACTTTTAGGAATTTTTGAAGTTACTCCCTGTTCACAAATCATATGTCCTCTATTTCTCTACATATTTTTGCTTTAGTTAATTATTTGAAATAAAAAGATATTTTATAAGAATAGGTACAAAATTATTCAGTTCTAGGAATACAAATTGTTATGAAAATTGCAAACTGTTGCAATGCATTTGGTAAATTGCACGTATATTTTTACAAGAAAAAGTGAATATAAATACATGGATTGTTTCTGTTTTTTATTGTTTTGTCTGTACATTTCATTTAATGCCAGCCTTCAATCTCTGTCTTTCTCACACCAAGGAATGCATTCCCCCTTTCCCCTTCCAATACTAAATTAAAAAGCTTGCCAAATAAAGCTCTTACTTATTTATTTCTTGCTCTTACTTATTTCTATTTAAAACAAGAGTCAGACCTAGAAGTGTTTTAAATTTTCTTTGAAATTCAGTAATCAAAACCAACAAATAAAAGTATTATCTTACCTTGTTATCTTGCTGATGCTGAAACTTTTTAACACTAGTTTTGTATGCTTGATTTTTAGAGTGACCTGGTGACCTACAAAAGAAAGCAAAAACATGGTATCCTATTTCCTGGGCTTATCAACATTAATAGCAACTACAACTTTTTACTATTTTAGCTTTAAAATTAATATGACATTGAAGATGGATAGCCTATTTTTGCAGGTGCTTCCCATTAGAGCTGGCAGAACTATGCTCTCGGCCTCCGCTCCTGAGTTCAGCCTTCCAGCTGGCCTGCTGTTTCTTAGGCAGTGGTGTTGGAAGGACTGAACAAAGCTCATGGGAAAGATGAGTGATAACTTCATCTTACAAAAAGTGGAGTTATTTTTTTTGGCGTTTTTAAAAATTTTTTAAATTTATTTATTTGACAGACAGAGATCACAAGTAGGCGGAGAGGCAGGCAGAGAGAGAGGAGGAAGCAGGTTCCCCACTGAGCAGAGAGCCTGATTCGGGGCTCAATCCCAGGATGCTGAGATCATGACCTGAGCCGAAGGCAGAGGCTTAACCCACTGAGCCACCCAGGCGCCCCTGGTGTTATTTTTAAAGTCAAGTTCTGAAAACTGCAATGACATTTGTTCATAAAGTTTGAAAGTTATTTAAAAATTTGATGTATATAATTCCAGACTTTTTAATACACATATATAATTTCTGATGATAGTGTATACACATTTTGCACATTGCCTTTTCCCTCTTTACATTCTAAGATGGATAAAATATTTGGGGAATGCTTTCTGACATATGTTCCCTTATGAGTAAATGGTTTTCTTTCTCCCAATATTCTGTCCGTTGTCATTTCAGGGAAAGGCTGAGAGATGGTATCACGCTAGGAAGAAGGAAGAGCCTATCTGGGAGGTGTAGTTGGAGGACAAGTTCCTTGTTCTTTTTACCACCAGCTAAGATAACATTTCTGGTTCCTACTTACCCTGGCTGGGTGACTTAGAGACTCAGAGAACTAAGGGCTGGGTAGGTGCCTGGGGTCAGAACTAAGAGATCACAGGTGGGGGAAATAGGAGGATAGAAACTTTCCAAAGGGCCTGGTGAGGCAAGAAGAGGCCTGCACCCCCCACTCCCCAAACATTTAGACACCACCTTGGAGATAGGAAGGGAAGGGAAAGGATTTTTGAGTCTAATTATATACTCCAAGGGAACTGAGTTGCTTAAATTGATTGTTCCAACTATTAATCAGATGAAGTTTTAAAAATTGGATTGGACTATATATTTTTTAAAAAGATTTTATTTATTTGACAACAGAGAGAGATCACAAGTAGAGAGGCAGGCAGAGAGAGAGGGTGAAGGAGGCTCCCTGCTGAGCAGAGAGCCAGATGCGGGACTCAATCCCTGGGATCATGACCTGAGCAGAAAGTAGAGGCTTAACCCACTGAGCCATCCAGGCGCCCTAGATTGAACTATATTGAACTCTAACCACTCCCTGCCTTGGTTCCCTCCCTGCCAACCCTTCCCCATCCAGTGGAGAGAGTGCTCAGAAGGGAGTTAGGAATAGCTACTAGAGATAAAAAAAAAATGGATCCCTCTGCTGTCTGGGGTGTAGCAAGTCAGTATATCTGGGGTCTTGTTGTAGTTAAGACAAGTACTTCCTTATTAAAATCTCCTCCTAGATGTCACTTTGCATCATCATTTCCTTAATCTGGCTCCTATATTTGGAAATAATTTTCATTATCACAAAAAACATCACAGGGAACACATTAGGCCTATTAAAGGACAAAGTGAAAATTTTTAGATCTGAGGAGGAAAAGTCATAAATAATTTACTCTATTAGATTTGCATTTTCTGCATATGTATAATGATAACTGTAATTAATAAAAGTCAAACTCATTAAGCTAAATGAATATTTTGTTCCTTCTTGGGAGAATTTTTGCCGAGTTCCTACTATAACTGAATATAGGACAATTAAAATTTAAGGGAATGAAAATGTATGGAGTACATTTGTAAGTACTGAATTGAGGAAAAGAACAGAAGGAAAAACAAAGGTGAAAATAGAACGAATGATGACCTGGTGGTAGAATGACGAAGAAAACACACGGAGCGCGTCCGCAGCGCTTGCATGGAGTCTTGTGAGTAAGGCCCCGGCCCTCAACACAGTTTTCCTACCGCTTTCTTTCAGGTCAACTAACAAAAATGCAGCGAGTTCACGATGCTTTAGGGAGCGCTGCTTTCAGGGTTGACAACACGCTGGTGCCCTTGGCTGATCTGCTTCTGAGTTGAGGCTTCAGTGCCAGGTGGAGGCGATCAGGTTCTTCCCCACGCGGCTGCGGCGGTTGGTGACCACCCAGCAGCTCCCACCAGGCTCGCAGCTGAGCACCTGATTTATTCCTCCGCTGACCCACGCACGCAAGCCTGTTATCCCCACTGTATGGACGGGACCCCTGAGGCTGGGAGCTGCTTCAGGTTGCGGCTAGCTGGGCCAGAGCCTGAGCTGTAACTCGGGTCTAACTCCGAAGCCTCAGGTCTGAAGCCCCGTCTTCAGCGGTGGCTGGTAAGGTCAAGTGTCCTGTGGCCCGCACGTCAGTCAGCTGTCGGAGTCACATACATGACGGCGTCTGGGAGGAACAGGAGTGGGTGGCAGGGATCCGGGGGGGGGCCCTCAGCACCCCTGTGCTCGGGTCTGAGGCGGTTCGTGGGGGCCGTGGCGTTTGTCCTCATGCCGAGGAGATGGGCCGGGGGCTACCATCTGACGTGGAGCAGTTGTACGCTTTCCTCGGTTAACCCGCAGAGTAGGAGTGTGCCTGCCATTCCGCGCATTTACTCTGCCTTTCCTTACATATTTGAGCGAAAACATAGAAAACTGCCCGTATTTGATGATTTGTTACTGGTAAAATGGTAATGCCATGCGGTAGATTTTTAGTTTGATTCTAAGTATACATAATTTTATTACTAAATCATTACCCAAGCAGGATCTGTTGTCCTGTAATTTACTCTTCTCGTTTAATAAAATGTCTTCCTCCTAGAGCCGCTCCAGAAGGGCTGTATCATTGCCTCGAACTGTTGTAGGTGGCGACGAACGCACACGCTACTCGCCACCGAGCGGCTCCTCCCTGGACGCGCGGTGCAATTGTTTCACGATTCCAAGCAGTGATGCTGTGGACATTTTTATAAACGTATCTTAGTGCACAAATGCCTCTATATTTTTGTAGGAATGGTTGTCTAAAAGTAGAGTAATTGAATCCAATTTAAAATGTTATCGATACTAGCGAATATTTCTTAGAAAAAGGTTTTTCTAATTTACACATTCCAGCAATGCTTGACGGAGCTAGTTTTCCCCGATGTTATTGACATTTTTACCGAACTCATGAGTGACGTGAGATCTCTTTATTGTTTTTGGATTTCCCCAATTATAGTGAGACTGGGCACATCTTGTCCTTTGTTTTCTCCCTCATCTCGATTTCTTCTATGAATCGCACTTCTGTATTCTTGGCCCATTTTAATATCAGCGTGTTTGTCTTTTATTGATGGGTAGGAACTCTGATTATTACGGATTTTCAACCTCTATAAGATAGGTCATCAATATTTCCCCTACCTTGTTAATATGTTAATTTTACTTATGGTGACTTTCCCCCTGTGGAAATCCTCTTCTTAATGTCATCTGGGATTGGTGTCTTAATTAGGGAAGGCTTTTTTAGCCCAGGATTACAGAAGTGGGTGCCTGGGTGGCTCCGTAGTTAAGCGTCTGCCTTTGGCTAAGGTCATGACCCCAGGGTCCTGGGATGCAGTCCACATCAGGCTCCCTACTCAGCGGGGAGCCTGCTTCTCCTTTCCCACTCTCCCTGCTTGTGTTCCCCCCCTCTCTCTGACTCTCTGCCAAATAAATAAAATCTTTTAAAAATATAGTTTTCTGGGGCACCTGGGTGGCTCAGTAGGTTAAAGCCTCTGTCTTAGGCTCAGGTCATGGTCCCAGGGTCCTGGGATCAAGCTCCACATCCGGCTCTCTGCTCAGCAGGGGGGCCTGCTTCCCCCGCCCCACCCTCTGCCTGCCCTTCTGCCTACTTGTGATCTCTGTCAAATAAATAAATAAAATCTTAAAAAAAAAGTTTTCCTTTTATTTTCAACATTTTGATTTTGTTTCAATCTTTGATACAGAATTGATTTGTGTATAGTAAAAAACTTATTTTATTTTCTAAATGGAAGGCCAATTGTATTCTATTACTGACAGTCCATACTTTCTCTACTGATTTGAAATGCTTAAGATAAATTCTTTAAATATAAGGGTCTATTTGGGGCATGTATATATATATATGTGTGTGTGTGTGTGTGTGTGTGTATACACACACACACACATATTTGTTCTGTGTACTTGCTGTTTTAGTGTTCTAAATATTATTTTAAATATTACTACCCTATAGAGCAACCTCTCTGTCATTCTACTTCAAGATTTTCTGTTCTACATTTTCATTTCCAGAGCAAATTTAGAACCAGAATGTCAAATTCCATCTAGAATCCTGTTGGAATTTTATTTGAGATTAACTTGGAGAAAGTTGACAGCATTATCACAATCCTCACTCACTTGGATACTCTTGTGCTTTATGTTCTTTGTAAAGATGGTTTATAAACAGAAGTTCATATACCCTTTGCAGTAACCCAATAGATGTGTTTTATTAGTCTCATTATCAAATGAGGGAATTGAGATTTTGAGATGTAATTGGTCTAAGGTGACTTGATTAGTAAGTTGCTAAGCCAAAAATTTTTAAAAGATTTATTTATTTATTTAATTGATAGAGAGCACAGGCATGGGAATAGCAGAGGAGAAGCAGGCTTCTGGTTGAGCAGGGAGACTGATGTGGGGCTCGATTCCAGGACCTTGGGATCATGACCTGAGCCGAAGGCAGGTACTTAGCCAACTGAGCCACCGAGGTGTCCCTAAGCCAAAATTTTGATCATTATTTGTCTGACTCCAGAATATTGCTTCTTAACCATCACTGGATTAAATCATTGTCTTTTAAAGTTTTAATACTTTGAAAGAATAGGTACACTTCATGAAGAGAAAGGCTAAATCTCTCTAGCTTCTTGTTGATGGAGTAAAGTAGATGGCCTTGAGCTCCCTGGTAGGAAACTAGAGATGGTGGCCACTAGAATAAGTAGGAGGAAGTAAAAACAAACACAGGATTATCTACTCAAGATACGGGTCTAAAGGGGGACCTGGGTGGCTCAGCGGGTACAGCCTCTGCCTTTGGCTCGGGTCATGATCTCGGGGTCCTAGGATCGAGCCCCACATCGGGCTCTCTGCTCAGCGGGGAGCCTACTCCCCCCACCCCCGTTCCTGCCTCTCTGCCTACTTGTGATCTCTGTCTGTCAAATAAATAAATAAAATCTTTGAAAAAAAAAAAAGATATGGGTCTAAGTTGATCACCACTGAGGAGATGCTCCAGAGTGTGTCACTGGAGAGACTTGGGTGGGAAAGGCGAGACAGGCTCAGGAAGAAGCCCTCCACGGGCAGAGTGCACAGTATGGGACTTGATCTGGGTGTCACAGGACCTGCAGAAGAGTAAGGAGCCTCTGTGTTTCCTGATCATTCATAACGCCACCTATACCCTAAAGTCTGGTTCGTGAATAGGCCAGTAATAGCTCGCTTCCTTTTCCTTCTTCTTAAGAGCTTCTCTTATTAACCTTTCTGTTGGAAATAAAGGATAGATTAAACATGTATCTACTGAATAGACTACTATTTAATCATTAAAATGGCGCCTGGGTGGCTCAGTCCTTAAGCTCAGTCCTTAAGGCTGAGCCTCTGCTTTGGCTCAGGTCATGATCCTAGGGTCCTGGGATTAAGCCTTGCATCAGGCTCCCTGCTTAGCGGGAAGCCTGCTTCTCTCTCTCCCCCTCCCCCTGCTTGTGTTCCCTCTCTCGATGTGTCTTTCTCTGTCAAATAAATAAATAAAAACCTTTTAAAAAATCATTAAAAATGATGGTACAGAAAATATTTAATGACATGGGGGAATGTTCTATGTGAAAAAACTGAGTATAAAAGAAGAAGCCAGTCTGATTCCATTTTGCTTTAGGACATTCTATGTAAATGTTCTGTAACATGTACATCAAAAGATAAGAAGAGTTAATATGAATGTCACATTTTTTTTCTCATAATTCTCTGTATTTTCCAAATTTCTCATGACGAAAGCTGTATTTACAAATAGGAGAAAAACAAATATCACACACACACACACACACACACACACTTCAACACCAATTAAGGAAGGAGACTGCACAGTATTGGGCCTTGAAGCTGACGCAGGCTCTTTTCCCTTCCCTATTGGTCTTAATGCAATACGGCTGCGAGGCTGGAGCAGTGGCTTCGAAGTGTGGTCCTTGGGCCGGCAGCAGCGGCCTTACTGGGCCCTATTGCATCAAAAAGGAACTTGGCAGGAGCTGGCCATGTGTTTAAAGAAGTCCTCCTCTGGGAGATTTTGATGTTCACTGGAGATCGAGAACCATGGGTTTAGAGGAACGTACGCATTCATTGTAATGACAGGTTTCTCAAAGGCAAGAAGAGCAAATTCCTGGGTCTATTAGTATGACTGTGCTCAACCTACCTGCATGGAACTCCCTTTCCCTGCAGGACCTCACACTCCTCGGTGGGGCCACAGAGGCCCGAGTCCCCGTGGTGCTGGTGCCCTGGCCTGCAGCGACACTCGGCTTCCTCGGTCCGCTCATTTTTTACACACTCGGCAAATTCTCCACAGGCCAGGAACTTGCAGGGATCTGCTTGATCAGCTGTAAGAGATGGGTCAGATTTTAGTGAATACATGGCTACCCAAGCAGAGGAACTGGTGGAAATCAAAGGCCAGAGACCAGAGATATTGGCCATCACTCCATTTTGGAGTGATTGTCCAGTAGTGATGACAGACTGGAGTGAAAAGTGAGACACACATTTCTGTATTTTTGAGTTTATGGACACAGGTGATAACATATTTACTCAGAATATAATTGTGCACAAAATTGGTTGGGCATTCTAATCAACTAGAGGCCTTGTTAGAGCACAGGTTCCTGGCCCCATCCTCAGAGTTTTGGAAGCAGAGGGCTTGGGATGGTGACTGAGAATCTGTATTTCTAAGGAGGTCTTAGGGGGTGCTGACGAATCTGGAGGGCACATTTGGTAACCAGTGCATTAGAGAATTAAGACTTTTGTTTGCTAGGTTTTTAAGCATTTTCTGCAGAGATGAGTTCTGAAAGTATATATTTAAGACCAGGTCTACCTTACAAAGTAGTCAAGTAGTCATGTATGTGGACAGTTTTGAGAACTCAGGACAATTTCCTCACTATTAGTCACTTGTTAGAGATCTTTCCTTTGGATTAATAGTTTTTCCCCTATTAAAGTTCAAATAGATCTCTAGTCTCTGTTTTTTGCTTTTTGTTGTTTTGTTTTATGTTGATTGTTCTCTGATATTCTAAATTCAGTAGCATTGTCTCAAATTTTTTTGTAAACTGGATTATAAGTCAAGAGAATCTCAGAATATTTAGATCCAGAAGGTCTGTGGCCCCCTTCCAGCTTTTCTTTGTTTTTTTGTTTTTGTTTGTGTGTGTGTGTGTTTAAGATTTTATTTATTAATTTGGGAGAAAGAGAGAGAGAGAGAGAGAGCGTGTGCCAGCAGGAGCAGGGGTGAAGGGCAGACAGAGAGGGAGAAGCAGGCTAAGTGGGGAGCCTGAAGCAGGGCTCAGTCCCAGGACCCCGGGATCATGACCTGAGCCCAAGGCACCCCTTTCCCCCTGTTTTTATACAGGTGAGCACACTAAGCTGTCAGGCAGAGAAGTGAATGGTCCGAGTCCCCACATGCTGATGGCAGAACCAGAACAGGCCTCTGGTCCTCAGACCATTGCTCAATCTGTCCTGGAAGGGACTCCTGTTGAATCCCAGCAGTCATTTAACCTTCAGATTATTCTTTCCATAAGGACCTATTCTGTGCAAGGAGCTAGCGCACAGGTAGCCATGCATAAAGCTGTCCTTCCAAGAAGCCTAGGGGAAAGTAAGAAATATAGACAGATATTTCCAGTACCTTGTCTAGTATAAGGGCTCTAAAGATGAGCTCTAAATATAAATTAGAGAAGAGGTTGTTGCTCCATTTATTTAAAGTGATTGGCATTTGTATGTGCAAAGACTATGAAAGGCATCTCAACTGCACCCGGCAGCATGAACAGAGGCACAGAGGTGAGAAAGCAACAGATAAGAGAGCCTAGGAGGTCCACTTTGGAGGCAGCAGACACTCATGGGCAGGAAAAAAGGGAACCTAGATTGGAAAGATAAGTTAAGGCCAATTTTCTCATAGGTCTTGAAGGCCATGTTAAGAATTGGACTCTATAGGCAGGGGGAAGCCATGGAGGATTTTTGGGTGAGGGGAGGGTCTCATCAGAAGTGTCCATTAGAAGATACGTAATAGAGCTGGGTTAGGATGCTTTCAAGTGATCATTTCATTTTATGTTTTCCAAGTGGGAACATCTGCAGAACTCTAATTCAGCAGGACTTAATAGGTTTTATACTAAGAAGAGGTTGGTGGCTAAATAAGCTCCCCCCCTCCCCAAATGCAGGGTGAAATAAATGTAACAGGTTTCTCTCTTTCCCTTGTTCCTCTTTCTCTCTCTTCCCTTCAAATTTATCCCCTTCTCTCTTTACATTTAAATTTCTTAGGGCCATTAATAAGTTAATGTCTATTATGAATCTTCAAGTGGAGAACACAGTCAGCGGCTTTGCCAAGTTTACTGCCCACAGAAGCTCTGCTTAGGGTCACTGGGGTTCAGGCTATGGGGTGAGAATTCCAATGAACACTTATATTCGCTGCTCCGATCCAGCGCCTCCTAGTGGTCCAGAAGTGATAGCGCGCGCGAGATCAGTAAAACCACCCCAAGCTGTGGGGCTAGAGCAAGTCCTGGAAAACACCTGTTTGGGTCTCCCAGCAGGTAGACCTGCTAAAAGACTTCACATGAAGTTGTATTTCTCTGCAGCATGAGGGTCCCTGATGGGTGAGCAGGCCTGACTAATGTGAACTGGCTTCCTCTGCTTGAAAGTTCCTAAAGCTCGCCATGTTATGGGATCCTTGTCACTGTTTAGAAAACAACTCAAATTTACCTGGACAACCCGGGCGATTCACATCCAGGGCCTGGTTTAATAAATAACAGCTGTCAGCAACCTTACACTCAAGACTTATCGTCTTGATAACAGAAGCCAGGGGGAATAGTCAGAGCTCCATTTCCTTCTCTCTGCAGCAGAGAAATGTATCAACTAGGAAAGCTGACACACATTCTTCTACCCCTCTGAAGAGGAAATGTGTGATAACCAAATGAGTTTGCTATTAAAAAACATTACTATTTTACTCTCATTTCCTTCAGCCCACTCAGGCATAGTCTAGGCACCAGTAAAGCCATACAGAACACAATAAGGCAACACTGTCTTGAGAAATAAATTTATCCACATTTGAGGGCCCTGGATCAGATATATTTGAAGAACAAATGCACCTAGTTTATAGACAACTTGCTTTCCCTGTGTTGTGGATTCAGGACCAGTCTACAGAGAAGTGGGACTTCACGGAGCTTAGTTTTTGTTCGCTGTGTGTTTGCTGTGTACACTTTCCTGGGCACTAAGACAACATTCGTTGACTCAGCAAATATCAACTTGGCCCTTCAGAATCTTCAGCACTAAGAATTTCAGGCCAACTAATTGCTTTAGATTTTAATTTTAACTTTATATATAAAGTTACATTTTAGATAGAATGTTAGATCTGAAAGGCATCTTAGAACCTTCTCACGAATTGGCTCACTTTGCCCATGAGGAAGCGATGAGGAAGCCAAGACTCCGAAGTTAAGTGTTGCAAAGCCCAAGGCTGTTTGTGCAGGGCCTCTGCGTGAGGAGGAAGTGCCAGGGAAGGAAAGAGCCAGGAGGGGGCGCTGTGGGATCAGGCATGAAAAGGCAATTAAGGTTAATTAGGATCGTTAATAGAAGAGATCATATATAGAAATGTAATTTGTGAAGCAGCCAGTACTGCTTCCATTATTATACCTCAAAAATACTGTTCCTAGCTGTGTTGATGGTCCTCTACTTACACACCAATCTTGGAGGGGCACCTACAACTTTGGGCTAAAGGCAAAGACTGAGAACTGGATGTGGCTGATGATGGGGAGGAAGGGCCATGGAAAAGAAAAGATTGTATAATGGATGAAAATTTAGTAGAAATTTTTTAAGCGAAGCTTTCCCTCTACTGTTATCATTTTCTTTCCTTGTCATGTCCCAAAGACATTTCTCCTTAGAATGATGGACTCATCCATCAGTCACTGTTAGGCCGTGTGACTATTTGCCTCCTCCTTAATAGGTGCCCAAGCCTTTGCACAAAACAAAATTTGCACAAAATCAGTCTGAACTTCCCCCCTCTCTGCTCTTGATTTGGTCAATAATGACAGTGTGAACATTAGGTAACAACAACCTGAAATACTCTGTTCTGAACATCTGTAGCTTGGAAAGAGGGAGGACTCCGACTGGAGATCAGTAGTTGATGAGGAAGAGTGGAACCAGATGCCATTTTTCTAGAAGAATATTTTCAAGTCATAATCAAGTTGTGTGTGGATTTGAAGAAGTGAAGTCTTCTTCAAATCCACACACAACTTGATAATAATCAAGTTGTGTGTGGATTTGAAGAAGTGAAGTCTTCATGATTGGCACACGGACTAGTTGGTCTATAATTGCCTTAGCTTCCCCAGTTTGCTTAAGCCTTCTTCCAATACGTTATTTTTATGGTTGGCATGATAGAGAGGTTTCTTCAAGAGCCTGTACCATACCCACTAGGGATCACGATCCTGAACCTCCAGCTTCACCAGAAAGCAATGACAACTACTTACAGGAACAGGGAGCTCACATTTACTGAGGCCATTTTGTGTTCGCAGTGTGCTGGGCACTTCAAACACGTCTTCACTCATATGCACAACCACCTTCCAAAGCAGATATCACTGCCCTCATTTTCAAAAGTGAGAAAACTGAAGTCCATTTTAGCTAGAAAGTATAACCTCGGATTAGCATCTGTATGTCTGCTTACAACGTTCAGCTTTTGACATCATTCAATGGTTTTCCGATATGGGGTTTCCAGGAGACCCAAGGGGCTGACAAGGGATGGTGGGGGTAGAGAGAGGCCCAAACATGCCAGCATCTTCCCTCTTACCAGTTCACATATTAGACTTCCACAGATGCTTTCCTTCGAACAAAGGCTCTCTTAACTAAACAAAAGGTCAAAACCACGGTCTGCCAAAACTCCTTCATTAGGCAGAACGTTTCCTTAGAGAAGTACAGTCTGACACTATGGCAACTCCACATTTGTTCCTGTTGCTCAATGTGACAGCAGTGGACACGGCTTGAATGAAGTGAGCTGCTACGCGGGTCCTGGACGTATGTGTGTCATTCTAAGATGTCCAGCATAAACACATTTTCCGTATCAGTTTCTCCCTGGATTTGTTTATATAATGTCTTTTATCTTGATGCCAAAGGTCCTGAAAAGCATTCCCAACTGCCTCCTGAGGATGTCCCTTAGCTCTTTATCATGTGATAGAAACCATTTAAATAAATGTCCCTTGCCTGCAGGGAACACTTTGAGGCATTTTACAGTTAACATTAAAAAGATTATGGTCTTGGTCACCGAGCAGTTTATAAATTCATAGGTCCCTGATGGTCCAAGACTGTCTTTCTCAAGCTTCTTGTCATGCTTGTCAGGCCTGAAAAAAGACTTTCCCAGTCTCTCAGGCCTCTGAGGGTCTCTGGTGTGCATGCCACCAACTCAGTTCGTTGCGCGGCGCCCCTTTCCCACATACAGCAGACAGTCCTGTCACTTGACCCCCCCCTCCCCCCCGCAAGCCTTGGGGTTGTGTATTGATTGATTGCCTTTCTGCCCTGTTCTTTATCGTTCCTTATAATTTCATTATGCCCTTCTCTTGCGCTCTGTGGCAACACTCACGTGTTGGACAGGAACTGAAGCATCGCCTTAGATAGGGTCCGGTCCTAAGGCAAGATTTCAGCTCAATTTGGCTGAAACTCAGGCTTCCCCTGGGCTGGCCTGGGTTGCCGACCTGTTGGACGCCTCTCCTCCGGCTCCCACTTCAGTGTAATAACACCGAGTGTTCGCTAGATGGCGCTCAATAGCAAAACAAGTAGGAAGAGACCTAGGGGATGAAATTGTAAGAGCCCCAACTGCTTTCGGACTTCTTAAAAACCACTGTGCGGTGTGCGCTGGTGGAGGGAAGAGAAATCTGGAAGGAACTCGCGCGTTGGCGGAAGGACCCCAAGGGACGGCTGATAGAGGCATTAGTACTGCGAGATTACCGCGACAGGTCCGGCCTCGACGGCTGGGGGATGGTAGCGGAAACTCCTGGATCGTCTTTTCCAGTTCCCAAAAGGCAGACCTAGGGCTCCGGAGTTCGAGGCAGGGGGGCCCCTCCTGCGCCCCGGCGCCCAGCCTCACCAAGGCTCACTCCTGCAGCAGTGACTAGATTTCCCACGGATGGAGGGGGAGTAAGCCCGGCCACGTGTGCGCACCTGCAGGGTGGGGGTGGGGAAGGGCAGGGTGGGGGTGGGGAAGGGCTGGGTGGGAGCAGCTGTAGTGCCATCTCTCCCGCCTCTCCCAGCTCATTGCCAAGGTTTTGAGGTCCCAGTTTCTCTTTGCCCAGAGCATGAGAGAATGACAAACCTACCCTTCCCAGTCACTGGTAGTATGCAGGGCGCAAGACATGTGCTTACCTCACCATACTCCTAAGTACTCAACATGTTTTAAATTCTTTAAAATCCAAAAAAAAACCCACAATATAATCTACGCTGGATATTCTTCTTTATACCAATAATCATAAGATATAATTTTAAGTATTTTTTTATTGATTTTTTTTGGCTGATTTATTTTAAAGATTCTTAAAATCTATTTGAGAGAGAGAGGGAGAGATCATGAGCCGCAGCAGGAGGGGGAGAGGGAGTCTCAAGCAGACTGTGCTGAGCAGGGGCTCTATCTCGGGACTCCTCAGGACCCTGAGATCATTACCTGATCGGAAACCAAGAGAATGGCTGGACTTGACTACGCCACCCAGGAACCCCTAATTTTAAGTATTTTTAGTAATTAATGTTACTATTTTTATTAATATTCATGAAAGGCCTAGAGCTCACAAAATCTTAATGCAGCACTGGTGGTCTACCTCCTTCTCAAGATGGGAATGTTACCAGAAATACAGTGTTTGGTGCTCAGCACTCAGTAATTTGTATGGATATGCCTATCCCCTAAGCTATATGCAGGGACCTCACCTTCCACACAGGCCCCGCTGGTTTATTTTCCCTAATCCTGAGAACATTCCAGGATTTGCTGGACCAGTAAAGGGAGTGGGTCAGCTTATGGCTGCTGTCAGGGTTGCTGCCTCCAGGAAAGTGCCCTGGGTGGAGGAACCATCCTGGGAACAGTCTGTGGCCTTGGGAATGTAGCTTAGCATCTTTAGTCCCACTCGGCCCTTCTATAAAATGGGTTATTTAAACCAGATCATCACCAATGTCCTTGAAGCTCAAATATCTATCTCCCGTTCTAGGTGTCCTAAGGGAACCACATAGCTGGACATTACTGGGACATGTCCCTCTAGAACTCCTCATGGAACCCAGTGATCAAAATAACGTTAAGAAGACTCTATAACCTAAGTTAATACTTCATTGCTTTATTATTTTATTATTGGCCAAAACATGTTTTTCTCCTGCCTTAGAGCGGAAGGACAGGATTAGAGAATAATCATTCAATGATATAGCACCAGGCATGTGGCTGGAGCTTAATTAACACACATTTGTGGAATTGAGTAAGTTACTAACAGGAGTTCTTTCTGGGTTAAAGGGACATGTAATGTGAAAAATTTTGGGCTTCATTTTAATCATCCACTGTTCTTAAGAACAATAATCACAAACTGTTTAGCGGTAGGCTCTCAGAATCTCTTCCTTCTGTGAATGGATGTGTGAATGCCCTTACACATCTTGTCCTGGCTCAGAGACTAAAGTATTCTTTCTGCTCTCACTCATTATTCATATCTGCCAAACTGAGGCATTTTGGGTGCATTGGTGTTAGGACTCGAGTGTCCCAGGAATCAGCTGGTGGATGGAGAGCTCTAAGAGCAGGGGCTGTGGGAGGGGTCCTGGCAGCGGGGCTGAAGCCCAGGCTTCCATGCAGGCTTTGCATTCAGGGATTCCGTGAAGGATTCCAGGAGTGTCTTAAACTCATGTGTGGGATGAGGGCCCTGGCTGAAACTCTGGAGAGGGCTAAAGGTACCTGGAGGTCTAGGCAATGCTGGGGTTCCCTCATGGAAGCAGAGTATAATTAATTTCAATGTTCACCATTTACCAGCCTTGAAATCTGCCCATTTTTGAGGAGACTTCTTAGGAATTTAAGGAGAGAGTGAGTTAGGAGAACTATGTGTAGTTTTACATTGTTGAAATCTTCAACCTGCACAGCTAACTGGCATAAAAGCCATACATGCTTCTAAAGAATTTTCAGAGCAGCCTAAATGAAAGACGACTCTAGCTGCCAGGATGCTGACAGAATCGTGAGCAAGCTGTGATTTATTCCGTCTTTCAGTTGATAAATCACAGATAGTTCTAACATTGGTTTATACTTTATATATCATAGATTCCTTTATTCGGGTTGTTTTCAAAAGCTGAATGGCAGTCGCACACGACGATAACACTGTGTCACTTCTACGCGTCTGTACCTCTGCAGATGTCATTTGGCTTAACTGATTACTGGCCCTCATTTAGAGACATGACCCGGAATTCAGAGGCTGATCTGAATGTGGAATGATACCCACCTAGAAATCTCATGAGAAGTTTCAAAATTTCTCTTCTTTTCTTTAGTCTAAAAGTAACAATGGGATAATATTTCCCCCTCCCAGTATTACCACCACAAACTACATTTCCACCCTGACGTTAGGCCAGAAGAAAACAACTGAAAATGACTTGACTGGATTTTGTCTCAAGTTTTACCAATAGGATTGAATAGGTGATCTATCTGGACATCTCCTGTAAATATGATAAAATCAGGGCATAGAAAAGAAATGCTAAGTCCTCTGACCAAGACTGCCTTAACCTTTCCCTCAGCTTGACTAACTCTAGACCCCTCACTTCTCTTTTCTTAGTGTAGCTAGTTTACAAAACTTGTAAATTCATTCTCTGATCCTTTGAGATGTCAATCTTCTTTAAAACTTCTTGCCAGTATTACAACTCAAGACTGTCTTCCCCAAGGATCTAGGAACCATTCCTTTGGAACTTAAGCATCAAAGAAGATAGTACCCTCTCTCCCAGTCTCTGTGGGAGGGTAGGATCCTTGATCTATATTGTAAGACAGGAGGGGGACAGGGCATGTGGACAGTCTCATTTTCTACTTCATCCCAACCTCACTAAGATCTCACCTCTGCTCTTGCCACTCTGGTAGACTGCTTTTCCAAAGAGTTCTAGCATCATCTGGATGGTCTGTTTAAATGACCTCTATGCATTGTTCACTCACAGCTGCAGAAATAGCTTAATGTCCTCTCCTGCTCTTCTGTCTCCCCTGCTTCAGCAACACCGTCTTTGGGTACTTTCAATGACAATCCTTCTATTCCCCATTAAGTGCTGGGGTTCCTCAGAGATTCAGTCCCAGTTCTCCTTTCCTTCTGCCTTACACCTTGTCCTGGGCCATTTTTTCATCTGTTCTCTGGTTTCAACTGAGGTTTCCCAAATGTGTATTTGCCACAGTGGCCTCTGGCCTCAAGACACCAGCTTCATAGGATGAAGTTCACCGAATGTCCATTTCTGTAAAACTGGTTTTCCAAAAAACATTTTTCGAGTATTTTTATGTCCTTAAGATAGCTTATTTTTGCTTTGTTTCCTGTGTTAAAAACTTTAATGAATTGATCTATGTAGCTTTTGTAGTTATATATTTTTCTAAGTATTTTCAAAATTGGCAGTATTTTAGGAATGATGAACTATATATATGTATATACACACACACACATATATATTTTTTGAGAGCGAGTGCACCTTTGTGCACATGAGGTGGGGGGAGGGGCAGCGGGAGAGGGAGAGAGCAAGACATCTAAAACAGATTTCACACCCAGTGGGGAGCCCATTGTGGGGTCCATTGTGGGGCTTGGTTCCAGGACCCTGGGATCATGACCTGGGATGAAATCAAGAGTCCAGAGCTCAACTGAGTCACCCAGATTGTATGTTTTAATTTTGTAATTTTGAGACTACTTCAAGGACTGTTTAGTACCTAAGTTTGAAGACTCTTTGAGTTTTTATAAAATTTTATTGAACTGTAAAAGACCACAGTCGTAAAAAAAGAAAAGAAAAGAAAAACAGGACACCAAAGTGGTGCACAGAGATCCAACAGAGGCTTTTAGACCTCCTGGCCTCAAATGCACTGGCTCAGCATGCCTTTCTCTTCCAGGCTGAGCTCCCTTCTTTCCCTACTTCATGTCTGAAGCTGCTAGCACAGTGAAATAGCGGAAGTACCCTGAAACTTCCAAAAGTGTCTGCATCTTCCTCCTGCCCTTTTGTGGGGGGAGGGGTGGGGGAGCCCGGCCCTACCCTTCTCAGTTGGGGCGACCACGGGGATTCCCCACGGTATCGCGCACTCAACAGCGCCATCTGTGGAGAGAGTCTACCATGATCCCCTGGCCTCTAGAATTAATTGCTCTCTCTCTTGGGCGTCATAATATTTCTGCTTATATCCTGATCATTGTATTTGGTAGACTTAATTATATCTCTTTGCGTACATATCTGTTTCTCTTGGCTGATAGGGGTTTAGCTCCTTGAGGGCAGGGATCCACTTTTGGGGTTCTAGTGCCTGTAATAGTGTCTGACTGGTAGCAGAAAATCCCTACTTAATTAATATAGAACAGGGGCCCAATCATTTATTATTATCATTTATTTGTCTAACTTTTCTGTAACAGCAAAGATAAGGGCCAGAAGGAGTAAGATGCTGGTGGTTTAAGAAAAACCATCCAACAATAGGAAATAAGGAGAAACATGGACCGCATTAACCTTAAAAGTTATCCTAGAGCGCTAACAAACCCAGACCCTCTGCCCCCAGCAAATAGGGATCACCTATGGGCCAACCCAGCCAGCTGCCTGCATTTTTACGGGCTGTAAGCTAAGAAGAGTTTTTAGGTTTTTAAATGGTTATATAAGTACCTACATTATACCCTTGATTTGCCTTTTGGCTTACAGAGCCAAATATTTATTATCTGTCCCTTTTAGGCACACTTTGCTGACCTCTAAAATGCATCAACTTTGTCTGCTTTACCCTTTGCTCTTGGTGATGGTGTCTTACAACTCCAGAGAGTAGGAAGTTACTATATAGAAAATGGATAAGACGAAAGGGTGGTACTTTCTGTTTTCTATTTAGCCTGACATCCTTATTTCGTCATTCTTTGTTCTCTGGCTGTGCAGAATTCCCTTCCCAGAGCCTCTTTACACCAGATTTGTCAGCCTAATGATTCCCTTATTAATGAGTGAGGTAAAACTTTGATATACGCTCACTCCCTGTTTGTATGAAAATTACGTTTTCCACATTTTAAGGGTTATCCCTTGATAAGGGTTGGGCGAGGAAGGGATGATGGGTAGGGTTGGTGGCTGCCAGGCCTGGGCAACATTGGTCATGAGGCGGGGGAACCTCCAGCCTACTTCTGATCTCCTATTTCTCCCAAGAAGGTGGGGAGGGAAGGGCAAGGGGAAAGACACAAATTAAGTGTTGCTGTATTTGGCCATCCTGGTTGGGAAAAGGTTAAAATTATAGGATGCCTTCTCTGTTTTCCAAGCATAGATTATTGGGATTTTCTCCCGGAGATAAAGCTGGGTACTTATTCCTGGCACACAGTATTTCCTGCAGCCACCCCTTTTCTCTTTAAAGTTTTTCCCCTTTTAATTCTCTTTCAAGGAGAGTTTTCTCAACAGACTGGGCCGGTACCAATGAGTTCAAGTAAACACTGGCAAGATCAAACATGAATCAGGGAGGTTTCTTGTATTTGCTAGATGACCTTCTGGAACTCTCTAGGATTTTGATTCTAAGTGCCCCTCAGACTTCTTTTAATACATGCTGGCAGCTGGGCACTGTTACACATCAGCCCAAGCCTTAGACACTAGAAAAGACTATGCTAGCAAGAGAGTCAGGGGCTGTGTAAATTGGAATTTGAGTCCCTGTTCCTCAGGAACCCAAAGTAATTATCTTCATTTGGGGTCCTGGGACCTGAGAGGCAACATGATCAGCTGGTTGCACTGGTTGCTTGTACAAGGAGGACATTTTAATCAGCTTGCCTGTCAATCACCATGACAGCTTATACTCCAGTATACCACTAAAAGGAGAAAATCTGGATCAGTCAGTTACGCTGAAAACCTAGGAGCAAAATAGCTGTCATATTCTAGATTAAAGAAAAAAAAAA
>ML105034.1:0-11528 GCA_003697995.1 Taxidea taxus jeffersonii | reverse complement strand
GTCCATCGAGATGGCCCTCCTTGAATGAAGTCTTCCTTACCATCTTGCCAAGTGTCATCGAATTATTTTTTTCTTTTTTTGTGGTACTGGCTATTTTGGTGGCTGCTCAGTCCTTGCCGGCACCAGCCACCATAGGTTGTCTCACTGAGGGAGACCAGCCCAGAGGGACTAGAATTCTCTACATTAATATCTAGCCCTAAATACTCTCTTGCCATCAGACAGTGGGTCTCAGTGAAATGCAATTTAAAGGAAAATTCAGTGCTTTCTTCATTATGCTTCAGTGATTCCCAAACTGAATAAATTTGTAGCTAAAGGTGGTGTATCAGAAAGTGCTCATTACAAAGTCTTTTCGAATGAAACTGGCAGAAGTCTGATCACTCTAAAGTATCCCCCTTTGGGCATCCTGCAAGTTCTTTCGGGCAGGGACTGAATTCCACGTATGCATGTGTTATGTGATGGTGGATGAATGTTTATTGTTTTGGATTAAGCATGCAGAAGATGGTCAAGGTCTGATAATCAACCACTTGCTGGTTGGGCAAGTCTACCCTTTGCCTTTGGGAAAATAATTAAACCAGGATCTCTAGGGGTGTGGTGAGGAGCTCACCTCTACTCCCCACCTATTCATACCTTCTTCCTTTCCACCCCTCCCCGCCCTTGATTGGAAGGAATGCTTTTGGGGGCAGGTTGGCACGGTGGCCCAGTAAATAGGAACCCAGTAAATAGGAACCCTTTTAGGTATTGGATTTATCCATTTTGATATATATGTAGAGGAATTTGTAAAGTTACATTGTTATATATTTTTAACTTTTATAAAGTCCTATTTGGGCTTTCTAACTCTGCTGCCCTCAAATCCTTTGGTTCAGGCTTTACTTATGTCCTAGCTGGCTGACTACAGCCATTTCTTGGCAGACTTCATCCATCTGTCCATCTGTCCATCCATCCGTCATTCTGTGAGTTTTCAATGTATCGAAATTCAGATTTTTCTCATTCTCTAAGTATCTTGTAAGAAATAGCATTAAGGTAATGTCCAGGCTGTTCCATGTGCTCTGGCCTCCCTTGTTGTTCTAACATAAAAAGAATAAATTGCCTATGTACCCCACAGTAGATGAGGCAGTCTGGAGGCATTTCTGGGATAGCTCCTTATAAATTTGTCTCCAGCAGGGACTGAAACCAAAGTTAACAGCACCTCATTTTGGTTGCTTTTGGCTTCTTAGAAGAAAAGCTACATAGTCCACCTGGTCCCAGGAAATAAGCACAATTTCAGTTCCGGCCTCCACACAAATACCCTGTCAGGGTACTTTTTTTTTTTTTTTTTAATATTTTATTTATTTATTTGAAACAGAGAGAGAGAGAGATCACAGGTAGGCAGAGAGGGGAAAGCAGGCTTCCCGCTGAGCAGAGAGCCCGATGCGGGGCTCAATCCCAGGACCCTGAGATCATGACCTGAGCTAAAGGCAGGGGCTTTAACCCACTGAGCCACCCAGGCGCCCCTGTCAGGGTACTTTTTATTGTTCTCACTGGTGCCCTACGCAGAAGGACCCTTTGCACTAAGTTATTAAGGACAGTGTTACTGTATTAACTACCAATATTCCTTAGTTGGCTGCGATGTAGTCTGTAGTATGCTGGGTGTTGGGAACATTCATTCAGTTAATCCTCACAAGTGTTTACGATCTCCATTTTCCATTTGTGGAAATTGAGTGCTGCTGTTAGCGCATAGGATTCACATTCAAGGACTATGGCCCTCCCAAGTCATTTCTGTGCTGTCTTTCCCTCCAACATCACGCGGTCCCCTTGGCATCCCTGGCAATGTGTTACCAGCTTCCTGCTGTCTTTCTAAGGCGCTTCTTAATTGGCACGTCCGCAGAGAAGCCCGTCTCCGGAGCAGCACACCTGACTTCTCCTGCCTCAACATGGCTCCTTAAGGCTGACCTTCTCATGTTGTTGGATGGGTCTCTAAGTCAACTGTCAGTTCTCCAAGGGAGGAAGGAGGCTGGACTCTCACCTCTGTTACGCTTTCCAAGTTCTGTACATGTCCCTGTTCATTGTTTTCAACTGACTAGAGAAACTGGTCTCCTGATCCTAATTGGCAGGGACCCCCTGGTTCCTTCTCAGTTCTGAGGTGGTTTTCAGGGGAAGAGGCAGTATATTACCAGCATTTAAGAGGTCTTTGATTTCTCAGGGGTCCTTGGGGCTTTCTTAGCTGCCCTTGTTCAGAGGTAAGCACTCCCAGACTTAGTGCCTAAGGGTGATCTGTCTTTTTAATGATCCTGTTTACTGAAAGAGGAGGCAATTTTCTTAAAGTTGCTCAAAGTTCTGTTCTGTCAAAGATAAGTGTCTCCCAACTGAGCCTCTTTGTTTACATTTTGCCCAAGGCCCCTTTTCGCTGGGCCTTCATTGTGAGTCCACAGAAAGCTAGAGAGGATGTTAAAGATTCACTTCACTAATTCACAGCCAATTAGGAAACTTTGTTTTGAACCTGACTAGAAGGTTGCAGGGGCAGTAGATTTGGAGACTTGCCCCCCCACCCCCACTATGGGGGATTTAAAAAATCTTCCTTTGATTGGTTAGAAAACAGAATTTTGAAAGTAATGGTGACAACAGTTCCTAATTTGGGCAGAGATGGTTACAGTGGTATACACAGTATGTTTTATTATCAGAACGAATATAAAATAGAATTTGCTTTCTATTATGTAGCTTTGGGCTAACCCCCATTATCTTCAAAAGTTTTCTTCACATCTAACACTTCTCTGTTTTAACCTGCGCACGGAAGCTGATCTAGGGTGTACAATGGGAAGGGACATTATTTTCTCCTTTCTTTGGTAATGATGCAGTGGCTTTTTTTCCAAGTTTGGATTTTGGTCTAATGATTAGTTTTCTTTCCTCAGGACACTGTTTTAGTTTCATCCTGAATTGTGTTATTAGGAGGCAATTCTGATAGTTAACTATGACTGGAAGGTTTCTTAGGTAGAAACCCTCCAGGTTGTTGCAGTGTGCTAAGAAAGTGATTCTGACTTCTGGCAGAATGCAAAGTAGCTTGGCTGTGGGGTACATTAAAACAACAACAACAACAACAACAAAAACAATCTCTGAAGGCACAGCAAAAGTTGTGTTCTGAGGGGGAAATTAAAGCTCCCAGACTGTGAAGCATGAGGTGTTCTTGTTTTCTGCTCTTTGATGTAGGAAAATAGAACCTGTGTGGTTTAGGGCCCTACCTTTCTAATAAGGTGATCCATTAGCTTCCAAAATGTTATTTAACAAGTGGGATTTTAATTTGATTTTTGCGGCCTCAAAGTTGGACTGTGTGCTAAACAAACAAATAAAACCAAAAAAACTCGCACAATTTTCTGGGTTGGATTTTTTTTTTTGTTTTTTACCTGGTTCAATGTCGAGAGAGTAGCTGTCTATCTCCAGTTCAAGTTGTTGGGCTGCAGCAGAACGAAAATCCTCCAAAACCCCCTGCACAGCCTTGGTGAGGTTATAGGGCACTGACTTAGCAAACCTCATTTTGCTATTCACGATCACACTCCCATTTCTGAAGTTAAGTATTTCAAGTTGTTTAAATCCCGTCAGATTGGAGCGTAGATATGGAACCAGCTGCAAAACAAAAGATGGTATACTCTTTACTGTGTTCGAAGTGCTCAGCTGTTGCTAATTCCATTTATACTCACTTCTCTATCTGAGGCATAAATTTCAGTTCTTTTTTGATTGTCTTTATTTTTGTGTTTGGATTTAATGGGAGATGGGAACACCACTATTTCATGATCTATTTCCACTGATTATGTCCCATATTTCCACCTTTCTATTTGTGTATTTAGATGGATGGGCAGTGATTTTCTTCATGATGAATTGTGAGAACAGAGGATTTTTAAAAATCTAGGCCAATATTATCAGCAAAGCAGAAATGCCAGGTTCAGTTATTAAAAAAAAAAAAATCCAAGCAAATAAAAACATGTTCCAAACTGAGCCCAGGAGCAGACTGACCTATGCCTGTATAAATGGGATGTCTATTTGGAAGCAACCAATTGAAATGACCTATTGAAGGAACAGCTTACATATCAGCTTGTCTGTCTATGCAGGACATGCTTCCTGCTCAACCAGTAGGCCGTGCAATAGGAACAACAGGAGACTGGCCATCAGAAGACTTGGTTGACAGTCTTGAAACTGTCCCCAGCCAGCTGTGTGACCTTCATCAAACCATTTATCCATTGTATTGGACCTCAGTGCCCTTATCTGAATTGTGAGGAAGAAGAAAAAGTGGTTCCCTGAGGACCTTTCCCAAATTGGAATTTAATAACCTCAAAAGCATGCCTAAGGGCATATTGTGGTTCAGATTCACACACCTGCCTATTATGAGCCACAACCACCCCTGAGATCACTTTCCAGAAGTGTCTGAAACTCAGCAGTGTCTGCCTTGTTCTTGGCCCTGAAAGTTAACCTCCTCTTTAATAAACTGACACCTATGAACACAGAGAATACACAGATGCAAGCTAAAATCTCCCAGGCTTAGCCCAGATCTACTTTTTCTTGTCTCTGTCCCCACCCCACCAGAATTTTGACTCTAACCTTGCCCACATTCCAATAGCCATCCCCCCTGTATGCAGATGACTAGCTGCTCCCTTCTCCCAAATCCATTTTCCTCTTCACAGGAAAGAGGCCACCTGGCTAGAAACCACATTTCCCAGTCTCCCTTGCAGCAAGGTGTGGCCATGTGCTAGTTCCCATCAACAGATTATGAGTGGAAGAGTTGTGGGTAAATTTGGTATCACTCACTTTCTTAGGGAACTGCTTGCCCTGGGCTTCCTCTCTTGCCTCTTTTCACAAGTGGAAACAAGGATTTACCGGTGACTTAGCTTTGTGTGAATGAGGAGACACCATTGGGGTTGTCAGAGTTATAAGACAGAGGAAATGTGAGTCCCTGCATGACACTGTAGAGCAGAATTGCCCTGCCCATCAAGTTGAAGAGAAATAATCCTTGTATCTTATTTAAGTTACTGCATTCCTTTTTTTTTTCCCGAGGTAGAGTCGACACACAATGTTACATTAGTTTCAGTTGTACGACATAGTGATTCAACAAGTCTATATCTGTTATGCTACCCTTGCCACAAGTGTAGCTACCATCTGTCACCATATTTAAGTTACTATATTTTTGATCTCTTCATTATGGAAGCTTAGCACATACTCTAATAAATACACCTGAGCTAGGTGCACTGGGACTCTGTTCCCTGAGATTGTCCCAATATCTACTCACCTCACCTCACTGGGGTGGGGGGAGACCGCACAAAGTCTTCTTTTAAAGTTCACTTGAAGACCTCGGTTTTTATGTGGTTTTAATTTGTATGATGATTTAACTTACATGAAGCTTACAAATATTTTTTCTGTTATTTTTAGAAATTCTACAGTTTTTGCATTGTGGACTTTAATTGACTGTGACTATATACAGGTATCACAGATTTGAGCATTTCTTATATGTGTGTTTCTTATGGTGCATGTAGAAACAAAATAAACATGTAAGCTTTGGGAGTATTGTATAATCAAAGGTATATGCCATCACAATCATCATCTCACTTTCTTTGTTAGGAATCAGGGATGATATGCCATTTAGCTATTTTTTAGGTTTATGAGAACTTAAGGGGAACTAAGAAATGAGTGCTTACACTTGAACTCTGGTCTCATGGGTTGTGGACCTTTCTTGTTTTGAATCCTTCCATCTGTTGGCTGGAAAACAGCCTGTGGCATTATAATTAGGGAGAGCTTGCTCATATTGCTTTTAAATTCCACGTTCAATACTTGAGTGGTTATGTATTATTCCTGGGAAAACTACATTAAGAGGAACTTAATGAAAAGTTCTTAAGGATAAGATCTCATGGGGCTGGATGGCAGTATCTGTCTGGAGTGTCCACGGCAGAACTTTCTTGCTTATTGGATCTGAATCCATCCCCACACTTTAGCTGAATGCCCTCGGCCACAGCTACATCAGAGGCTTGTCTCTTGCAACCTTCATTGCTCAAGACAGCCAGTGATGATATTGTAAAGTAGCAAGAAAAAAAGGAAGGATGTGCAGGGACTTGGACGCAGTGCTTACTCACCAGCTGTGTGAATTGTTGTTCCAGAGCCTGGTACTCCAGAGAGCTCTTGTTGAATAGGTTGTTGGAGAAGGGCATGTTGGCGACTCTCAGGCTGAAGAATACCACCAGTTCATGGCTCTTGGGGGCAATGGTCATAGAGCTAGTGGTGATGTACTGTAAAGCTGGGTTGGGAGTTGTAGTCTCCAAGAAATGACCTGCGGTAGAAACATCCCCACTGAGTGTTGGCACCTCAGAGGAGGCAGGAGTATTCGTTAGACCCATTATGTCTAAGTCTCTCCCGCTATCTTGGCTGCCTGAAGATGCATCTGAATGTGAAATTTCCAGAGCTGACTGGCTGATGGCAGAATAGCCATCCGTGGGGATGATTAGTCCTGGGATTGGTACTGTCTGATAAACGGGCATTATGTCTATGGCACTTTGATCAGTCAGAGCGAAGATGCTGGATGGTGTAAAGAAAGGTAGAGAGTCTGATAGCGAAGCAGAGGCCTTAGCAGGAGGAGACCAAGAACTGTCTGTGGAAAAAGCTTTTGAGTCCAGTTCATTTTGTCTAGGTATTTTCCCCAAAGAAGAGAAAGCAAAAAAGGAAATCCAATGTTAGACTTAACTTAAAAAAATGCATTTGCATTGATTGTTTTAATGTCATATTTTTAAAGAAGTAGATATTGGTATAGAAAAGACATGCAGTCCTGTGTTCAAACCTAGGGAAGGAGAGTGTGGGTCCCTGTACTCATTTTATTCAGGCCCAAGTAGTTTCAGATCTATGAGAGTAAAAGACCACCAGTAACCCAAAATTTCTGCTTAGCCAGAAACAACACACCTAGGGAGCAGCTGGTAAAAACTGACTAGGTCACCAGGTGGTGCCAAAACACAGATGGCATTAGAATAGATTTGGATCCCCCATTCCCATCTGGAACTCCCAACCAATTAGCTATGCAGTTTGGGCCCAGAAATTTTATTCATCATCCAATCATGCAAGCCTGCAGTTTATGCATTTGGATTTTTTTGGATCCGAGTTATCACATTTTGGGTAGTTTCACCACTTTAAATTTAAATTATGCTTTTCCAAAATTGGATAATCTGACTGAATAACTTGCTAATTTTCAAAATGATTTTGAGAAAGTAAAGGTGTGGGTGACACATATAATTTGAACTTTATATTGGCCATACTACTTGTTAAATATCTGCTAGCGTTTGAAGGGTTTTCCATTTGTACATGAGTATACTTTGATAATTTCTATCACCACTTTGCGTTTCTTCGTTGGGTAAGAACACATTGAACTACTAAAGTCTATTCTCTTTTTGGTACAAAATTAAAATCAGTAAGTATTTATAAACCGAGAAAGTGGTTATATGAGACTTTCAGATAAAGAGATCGGTGGGTTATTAAAATATTCCAATAAACCTAAATCCAGAGCCACTGACGATATTTAAGGCATCAGGTAGATCCAAACAAGGAGCTTTCTGTGATTACTTCAGTGGCATTCTGGCAAACATGTGGGAAAGCTTGTGCTGAAATCCAAATGCTAAGCATGATGAATGGACTGTCTGGATGCAGATAGAATCTTTGGACTCTCAGCTCATTTACTAGAGTGCAATCACCCAAACTGAAACTCCAAGTGATAAGCAGCTCTGAAACGTGGAATCATATTATTTTTATGAGTTTCTTAAAATAAAGCCTGCCTGTTGGTGAACTGTACCCAGATTTCAGAGAAGTACCCTCCTTTCTCTCACCCGAGGAGAATGCCTGGGCATGTTCGCCCATCCTTATTCAACTGCCGGATGTTTTCTAACATCCATAGTTTCTCAGGATATTTACCCGTAGTTTTATTTAAGTCTTCACTGCCATGGACTGTATGTTTTCTCTCTCTCCCAAATGCATACTTTGAAGCCCTAATCTCCAATGGGACAGTATTTGGAGGCGGGTCTTTGGGAGGTAATTAGGTCATGAAGGTGAATCCAACATGAATGGGATTAGTGCTCTTATAAGAGGAGACACAGAGAGATGATCTCTCCCTCTGCTATGTGAGGAGACAGCAAGAAGACATCTTTCCGCAAACCATAAAGAAACGCTCCATCAGGGGCCAAACCAGCTGGCAGCTTGATGGGGGCTTCCCAGCCTCCAGAACTGTGGAAAATAAATTCCTGTTGTTTAAGCTCCCCAGTCAATGGTATTTTGTTGCAGCAGCCTGAGCTGACTAAGACATCCACAGAAGGATCTCAGATGAATAAATGAAAAGGCTGCAAATAGTATTGTGGTTTGATTTGACTTCTTTGTGTCACGGGGAAATGGATATGAACCTGTGTTCCTATGATGTGGTCTTTCTGCTCCTCCAGATGATAAGGGTCTGGGAAGAAACACAATGACAGATATCTTCATTCTGCCCCTGGGCCAGCATCTTATTACTCACACTTCTGTTACTGGATAGACTTTAGCCAGATTAAAATAGCCTGCGGCTTTAATGTCATCAACCAATAAAAAGTGAATTTCAAACTCCTTCCCTTTGTGGCACTTTAGCATTAATCTTTTATATCCAAAATAAACATAACCAAGTTCTTTCACTGATAGAACAGCTGGCTATTTCAATGTAGGATTTCTAGGGATGCCTGGGTGGCTCAGTCGGTTAAGCGTTTGCTTTTGGCTCAGGTCACGATCCCAGGGTTCTGGGATCGAGTTCTGCATTGGGCTCCTTGCTCAGCAGGGAGCCTGCTTCCCCCTCTGCCTGCCACTCCCCCTGCTTGTTCTCTTGCTCTCCCTCTGGCAAATATATAAATAAAATCTTATAAAAAATTAAATGTAGGGTTGCAAGATAAAGTGCAGGATTCTCATTGGAAAATACACTACAAATTTTAGATGTTTATCTGAAATTCACATTTAGCTGGGTGTCTTATATTTTTATTTCCTGAATCTAGCAGTCCTATTTAAGTGTGGTTTTATAAGAGTCTATTCTTTCTTGACTTGAGATTAAAACTATTAAGGCTATGGCCAATTCTTTTGAAATAAAAATATTATCAAACCTCATCAGTACTTACAAATGTATTTTAAACAATTATGTTTTCATTTGATTTTTATGTAAAAATTAGACATGTCAATGACACAGGCCATTTCAACATTAAGTTTTTTACATGGTAACAGAGAAGTCAAGCACTAAAAGCCAAGGCCATTTATTTTATCATGAGGTATGCAAAATAAGCAGACTCAAAATAACTTGACTTTTAGCTGTTATGGCTAAGTGTGTGAGGGGTTCCTGTGTGAGGGTATGGGGTGGGCTTCTATGTCAGTGTGCATGGTGGGGGTGTTGGTTAGAATTTCAGCTACTGTGTGTAGAATAAATGGCTAGTTTGGCCACTTTCTGGGCAGGGGACCTGTCCAAAAGCAAAGGTCACAGATAAAATGGTCTGAACCAAAGTATATAAATTCAGGCTTAGCTGAAACCCGTAGTGAGAGATGCTGGTAATGGGTGAAGATGGGCACAGTGGGGGCAGCCAGAAGCCTGACTAGTAGCCAAAGGAAGGCAAAGCAGAAGATGAGCAAGGTATGAGGGACAAGTACAGATGAAAGAATATTTTAAATGCTTCTAGAAAAAGATAAACACACTTGCCATAAACATCAAGTGGACATCTAATTTATGTTTACACTTGATCTTAGCCAAAAGGCTGAGAAGCAATCTAATTTATGTTTAAATAGCTAATCTTTTTTAAATATTCAAGTGGCATGACCAACAATTGCTTAATTCTATATCAAACAAATCCATTCTTATTTATCATAACAAGAAAATTGTTATTTTCCTTTTGGCATAGTATAGGGATAGGAAATAAGTCTTTACTACACATTCATTCAACAAGTAAATATTGAGAGCCTACTATGTGCCAGGCACTGTTTCAGGTGCTTGAATATATCAGTGAACAAAACAGGTGAAAGTTTTGGCTCCAAGGAGTTTACTATCTAGTGGAGGAAGACAGAAAGTAGACAAATAAACAATGGGAAATAGATAGTATACCAAGTTGTGACAAGTGCTATGGAAATAAAGTAAAGCAGGAAGTGGGGTGAGAATGTTGGGTTGGCAATTTATATAGAGTGGTCACTGAGAATATAATATTTGAGCAAGACCTGAAGGAGGCAGGAGAGATTAGCATGCAGCAAATGCAAATAAAGAAAGCCAAAGGAAGAAGGGTGTCTTTCATGTTTTAGTAACAGCTGGCTGGGAGGGCAGCATGGCTAGGATGGAGTTCTGTACTTGCAATCAAGTGTGAGGGTGACAAACGATATTTTCAAACACTCAAAGACTCAGAGAATTTCTCCTACGCTCCCTTTTCTAGGATGTTTTCACCTAAAATGATGGCAAACCAAGAAATAGGAAGAAATGGGATACTGAAAAAAACTTAGGGAAATCCCCTGACAGGTGGTGAAGGGGTCTTCCAGAGAGATAGGTACTGTGGATGTCTCAAGAGACAAGTATATAGAATACTTGTATCATCAAACCCTCTGCCATTGTGGTAAATTATTTAACTTGACAAAACTGCTGGAGGATGTTCTCTACAAGACAAGAGACTAAATCCAGAGAGAGAAAGCCTGAGATCTAGGGACCAGAGAGAGAAAGCCTGAGATCTAGGGATCAGGGAATCCAATGTAGAAAAGCCAAGGAAATTATAAGGATGACAGAAGAGGAGAGTCCCAGGTGATAGCTCTCCAAAAGTCTTAGAGAGTAGCAATCTAGACAGAAAGAGAAGAAGGTCTCTGAAAATTGGAAGTGATAACTTACCTGATGTGGGAAAGTATGTTGGAAAATTCAATGGAAAGCTTAGGAATAGTTGACATTAAATACAAAGAAAACAAAGCAAATTAAAAAAAATCAAAGAAAACAGAAAGGAAACACAGAGCAAATAGATTGGCTGTGAATATATAAGTGCTGAGTATTGATTTAATAACAGTTATCACCATTTTGGGAGATGGGGTGGAAGCAGAAGGATGGTATTGTAGAAACATAAACCTTTATTTACAATAATAGGAAGACAAAAAATGATGTATAAAACTGATGACTCAAAAATATATATTATTTAAAATTATAGGAAGAGTAAATGCCAGAAGAAATAGCTGAGTTAAGATACTACTTTTGGTAACTGGGATTGCACAGTGGGGAGATGTGAGATAGCGAGATGCTGTATTTGTCAGAACACTTTAATGTGACTTGACTTAAAGAAACTTAAGTGTTTTATTTTGGGATAATTGTATATTCAAGTGCAGTTCTAAGAAATAATAGAAAGTGACATCGGTAAAAATGGCATAATAAGAAACTCCAAAAGTCAAATTGTCCTTTACATTAAAAACTTGCAGCTAGTAAGTAGTTGTTATATAATAGGAAATATATATTTGGTCTCTGCCTCCAGTTCCAACACAGAGCTCCTAAAT
Source organism: Taxidea taxus jeffersonii (assembly GCA_003697995.1). Taxonomy (NCBI): domain Eukaryota; kingdom Metazoa; phylum Chordata; class Mammalia; order Carnivora; family Mustelidae; genus Taxidea; species Taxidea taxus. The sequence continues at coordinate 35 of ML105034.1, read as the reverse complement.
TCCTTGTAATTTCCTGGGCGATAGGAGCATCTTTC
>ML105032.1:65046-79981 GCA_003697995.1 Taxidea taxus jeffersonii | reverse complement strand
TGATGTGTTTGTTTTGATGTTGTTTTTAATGGCTAGGATATGAAAGAGAGGGAGAGAGACTGTCCATCACATTGACCCCACCTTGTATCCATGCAGAGAAATGAATTCTAAATAGATTTACAGGGGCACCTGGGTGGCTCAGTGGGTTAAAGCCTCTGCCTTCAGCTCAGGTCATGGTCCCGGGGTCCTGGGATAGAGCCTTGCATTGGGCTCTCTGCTCAGCGGGGAACCTGTTTCTTCCCTCCACCCCACCCCCCCACCACCTGCCTCTCTGCGTACTTGTGATCTCTATCTGTCAAATAAATAAAATCTTTAAAAAAACACAAAACAAAATAAACATGGAAATAAAGGGTGCTTCTCTGGGGGCACCTGGGTGGCTCAGTGGGTTAAGCCTCTGCCTTCGGCTCAGGTCACGATCTCAGGGTCCTGGGATCGAGCCCCGCATCTGGCTCTCTGCTCGGCAGGGAGCCTGCTTCCTCCTCTCTCTCTGCCTGCCTCTCTGCCTACCTGTGATCTCTGTCTGTCAAATAAATAAATAAAATCTTAAAAAAAAATATTTACAGTGGACACATTCAGCAGACGATTCTCTCCAGTATGAGCATCTTTCCCTCTCTTCAATATACGTTGCAAACACTTAAGTATATTAACAGGGAATGGATAAGACTCCATCCAAAGAGATAGTGATTCGACAAAAAAGCTATCTTCTCAGAATTAGTCCACTTTATGCCTTAGACACCCACCAGCTCTCATTTGTGCTCCTTGCAAGTGCTTGCCTAACACAGATTCATCCATTTTATGTGATTATTTAAATGTGGGTGAAAGTCATCTTATTCATTGTTTTAAAAAATGCCATGATTTTATATCTAAAGTGTACAAAACCCTTGGTTTAGGTTTGGTTTGGCAATGCATCCTGGGGTTTTTATTCTCTCCTGAGTAACCATGCTGATGTAGGCAAGAGAAGCATTTGTACCTTACTCTTTATTCACCACTTTAAAATTATGTTCTGCCCCTAAAAATTGTCTTATTTCTTTTTTTTTGTAATTGTCTTATTTCTTAAGAGTGTTACTTTGCCTTTCTATTGAATGTTTACTGAGTGTCAGGCATTTTACAAATATTGTCTGTCATGTTGCTTAGATGGTAGGTATTGTGATTTCCTAAATTAAAGATGGAAAAAAACTGTGCTTCTGCAAGTCTAGATGATTTGCTAAAGACCAAGAAAATAGTGGACATTAAAGCTGGATTTTGGAGCCAATATAAGGGTGGGACTTTCTGTAGCCCTCTCTACTGTATCACATCTCAGATGAAAGAACCTAATACTGACATTCAAACACATGTTTAAGTCCTCAGGGACAAAGAACAAGGCACACCGGCCTTCGTGTCATGGAGTGAGCTACAACTTTCTCATATTTGTCCAATTTTTTGATGAACCATTTATCAACATGTGTCCTAGGAAGGGCTACATGTTTTCCCACTGAACAAGCTTTTTCTCACACACACACACACACACACACACCCCTTCTGCATGTCTCTCTTCATCTAATCCCTTTAAGTCACTCTGCAAAGAAAACCATTGTCTGAAGCTGGGGGATATCATTCCCATACATGTTTTCAAACCCTTATTAAATATGTACACTTCCCATTTCTTACGCTTATAATTAATATTGCAATGACCTTCCTTGTACAACTCCCATTGTGCACCCGGCAAGAGAGCCTCTAACTCTGGCTCATTTGTTCACGAGCAGCACCAGCTCTGTTGGCAAGCTTGTTAGAAATTCAGGTCTCAGGCCCAGCTTCAGACCTTAGAGGGGCTGCCCTTCTGCTTTGGAACAATACACCCAGGTAATCCAGAAGCACATTTGACTTGGAAAAGCACTGATTTGGGGGTCTACAAAAAGGAGTGGAATTGCTAGGAAGGACACACACTTCTTCAACTTTATTAGATATTCCCAAGTTGCTTTCCAAATGATTCTATCAACAAGCAATCCCACCAGAAATAAGTCTTTGCAAATTTTTGGCAGTCAGCTAGATGTGACAAGCTATGTCATTATTGTTTCGATTTGCATTCCCTTCATTTCCATGAGGTTGAGTGTCTCTCCATAAATCCATTGCCCATTGGTGCTGTCTGTGAATTCCCTGATCGCATCTTGTGCCAGATTTTCTGTTGGTTTCTGGTTGGTTACTTTTCTGTCAAAGTAACCTAAAGAGGTCTTTTTACCTTTATTTTCTCCTTTCCCCCTTTTATCTTTCCTTCTCTCCCTATTTGCGAAAAGAGGTTGCAGGGTTGGAGGTTATTCAGATATTCTAGTTGTCAGGATATTAGCTGTGAACAGTCATTACCAAAGTACCTTATTTTCTCCTCAACCAAGACAAAATAATATTAACAATAACAATAATAGCTAGTCCGTGAGTGAACAGAACAGAATCTGAACCCAGGCCTGCCTGATATCAAGGCCTATGCCCAAAGGCTTTTTCATTCTCCCATTGTTCCCTCTTCAAAACATTTTTACATTAAACCTGAAAGTTACTACTGTTTCCTTTCTCCCTTTAATTTATAATAGTATATAATATGTATATTATATGCATGTATAAGAGATGATATGAATAATTAATGGCATGGACTGCATTTATATGTAACAGGTATAATGGTGTAATCTTTTTATAGCACTGGGGTATAGCAAAGCCAACTTCTGAATTACAGGTCAGTAATGAGTAGGTAAAAGAAGAGATGAATTGTTATACAGTTCTACTTCCACTAATATTTTTTTTTAATTCTAGTAGGAATCACCTATTAAACCTGATAAATAAATAAGATTGCTTATTTGCTTATAATTGTTTTGCTAAGTCTCTTCCCTGGAAATTCTGATTCTGCAGATCTAAGTTAGAACGCAGATGTCTGTATTTTTATAGAAACACAAGCAAGTCTTTTCATAAGCATATTTTGGTGGGGGCACTTCCATTTCATAAGTGATAGATAAATTCTGCTCCTTCTCACCTGAATAGTGATGCAGCATAATTCAAAACATGTGGTAGGATCAGCACAATGAGCCACACATTTTGGAAGGAACATTATGATCAGTCTTGCTTAGGGAGGAAATATCCTCCCACATCCCAAGGGGTATGTATCTACTAGGCAAATGTCAAGGCAATTACAATTAGGACCCATTTAAACACTGTGCAGCTACTGCCCTGTCTCAAAACACCAATAAAGCAGCGAGTCAAAGTGCTGACTTCGTTTACAAGCCACCCACTCTCCCAGCACAGCTGCTGCTCCCGTATCTCTGTGTGACCTCTATGTACTGCAGATAAGAGAGGCTTCAAGGCAGCAGCAGCAGCAGCTCCGGCCTATACCAGGTCTCCAGGCAATGGTCAGAGCTCCGCCTACCTCTCTTGCTCCGACTTTAATCTCCATCTATGCAGCTCTTCCAGTTCTAAACTCTTGGCTGCATTCTCTGCACATCTACAAACTTTGCTTTACTTTTCATTTCAAAGTTATGAGATGCCTGTTTTGGAAAATGCACATAATTGAATAGAAGTAAATCTTATTTGATGTGACAGAAGAAAGCAATTGAAGAAGATATTATAACTACTCAAATCAGCAAGAACTTTTTTTATTGCCAATGAAGAAATGTCTCTGTTTGGACAAAACACAAGCATGAGGTGTTCTTGAGTGCTTTTGTTTCCAAAAACCTAAAAATAGTTTACAAATAGCCATCATACATTTATAAGGGTGCTGTTAAATGCTACCATTCCTTCAGGAAAGGGGAAAAGGTGGTAAGAAAATAAATTTTTTAGAGAAATACATGCACATGTCAAAGAGCAGTAGACTCCCAGGTATAGATCCTTTCTTTTTCCATCAACCAAGCAATAAATATCCCTTAAGTAACAAACAAAATATTGTGTGATGACAAAAAGAATAGAGGATAGGAAATATAAGGTACTAATCATCTGACTCCATCAACTGTAAGAACTAAATGATTTAATATGTGTGAAAGCACTCAGAGAGTTGGATATATAGGAAAAGTTCAGTAAATGTCTGTTGTCTTCTTCATTTTTCTCTAAGAAGCTTAAGGTATGCAGACACTAAGATACCTAATAATCCACTTCAATACTGGAAACATTTTGCTTATTTTTAATTTATTTTTGCATCCCTAGCACTAATTCAGGAAATAATCAATAAGTATCTACAGAATTCGGTTCAAGTCAGCATATATTAAATGACAAATCAATGCTAGAGGCAGTAAATTAGAACAGTGGTTCTCAATCAGGATGATTTTGCCCCCCAAACTACTAGGGACATTTGGCTATGTTTGAGACCACAGCTCAAGGGAAGGGAGTTATAACTCGTTTCCAGTAGGTAGAGACCCCAGAGATGGCTGTTAAACAACAAGGGATCATTAGGACCAAGAGGGTAGTGAAGGCTTTGCATTTCAAGAGTGGAAGACATGCATTTCAGACACAAGAGAAAATATGACAAAAGTAGGGGCGGGGAAAGTTAATATAAAGAGCAGTAATAAAAGAATAAAAAGCCTGGACGAGGTGTTGAGGAATAGTGAGGAGATTACTTTGGGTTTTCTTCTCATTTCTGCAGTTACCCTGTCCTCTTCCATCCTCTTTATCCTATCCCTGCGTTGGAAGGAGAATCTAGTCATGTGACTCTGCCCCATGAATCTATCCTTCCCTCAGTTCCATTGCCATTTGGAGACCCACAGTTTCTCTCTTTGGTCTGCCTGTACAAATACTAGAGCTCTAACCTCCTTAGAGTTCCGTTCTCCAGTCCTGATGTTTGCTTAATGTAGACACATGAAGAATATTCTTTCTCTTTAAATACCTGTTTCACCAGACACAGGGATAGTGACTTTATATTTCTCTGAAATGTCCAACTTTCCATTAAGCCCATTTTAATAAATTACCTGCAACCAAGTGTTGAAATGAAAATGAATACTAGGCTTTGAGAAACCTCTGTCTTCAGCCATATATACTAAAATAAAACAGAATAGTGTTAGGCACACACACATCATCTTAAGCCATCAGTAACCACACATTTCTTCTTCAATCATTTCTTCAATTATGTCTGCTTTCCCTATGCAAGTGGTAAAAACTGTGAGAATTAGTTCCCATATTTGGGGCTTCTTACTTGTAAGGATTTCATCCAAAAGAAACTAAGTGGTTGAGCACATTTCTTCCATTACTGGGATCTTATTTTATTTTCCCACTTATGTACCAATATTAAAAAACATTTAACTTAAAGACACTCAGCAAGGATAATGCTTGGTGAAAATATCCACTATGAATTTATACAATGTAAACAATAAGGGTTGGAGGATAATTTCATAATTGACACGCTTTAACATTTGGCTTGTTTTTGCTTGTTTGATTTTATTTCTACTGAAAGAAAAACAATGACATTTTCTCTCTGTCTTGTTATTTTAAACATCCTAGTAATTTTGTGCACATCTGATAGGGAAAGCAGAATGAAGGAACTGAAAGAATATGAACAGATATCCAGCAGCTGCCCGATTATAATAACCTCAAGGCAAAGAAGTTGGTCAGAAGTGCAATTCTTTTGTTTACTTTTAATTTCTTTCTGGCTTTTAAAAATACAACTTGTGTTCATATAAATGCTACATCAAAGCAGTCATAATAAATAATTAGAGTGTTATCAAAGACTGTTTTGTTCTTCCAGCTGCTAGAACTGTTTTATTTATGTAGTATTGTGAAGTAAGTAAAAAACAGCTGCTACTTTATGTGGGTAATCTCATGATCTGATTTGAAGTGCATTCCTCTAGTATATCCAACGGCATTTTAAGCGCAATGGCAGACTCGTGACAAAACATTTTTGGCCTGTTATCTATCTCAGAAGGAAAAGAACTTTGACCAGTGGATGAGTGCTATGAATGAAAATATATTCTTTCAAAAGGGAAATGTTCACGTGAAATTGTGTGCTCTGGTGCCCAGCGTAAGTGACACAAATGTGGAAATTGTGCACAGGTCAGACATCTAGAGGTCCTTCGGGGAAATGCATCCTCCCTTAGAAGCAGACAATTCACTTGCTAATTTGATTGACCTCACCTCTGGAGTCAGCCATTTTCTGACACTATTCAAAGATGGAAATAGTGGAAGTTCTCCTGGATAGAAATAAGTATAAACAGGACAAAGCAAAAAATCAGGTTAAGAAAGAGGAAAAAAAAAATAAATTGCAGAGGAAGAGAATGGGTAAAGCAAGGTGAGAAAAAAGAACAAAAAGAGATAAAGAGACCAGAGGAAAGGAAAGGATACCTCAAGCTGCCATACACACACACACACACACACACACACGCACGCATAGATTATATATTTCCTATTCATGGTAGCAAAGTCCCTTTTAACTGCCTTGATTGACTAGAGTGCCTAGGATGTTGTATAATTCTCTATTCCATACCACTTCCACAAACATGTGGAAATGCCTTCTTTTTCTCAGAGAAAGGTGTACAAATTAGAGAGTAATTTCAGCAATATTTGACCACAGCTGAAGCATACTGTAAGCTAACACTAGACGATGAATAAGACACCTCAGGATAAGTCACCTTCTAATTAGATTGTTTATTTACTTACTGACAACCCACTCAAACTCATGCATTTAGTAATAGGAAATCCACACATATGCTCTGAAGGTCTAATCAATACTCTTTTCCCCCCCAATCAACTTGTCTCAAACTTATTATTGATACCATTTAGGACATTACAGTTTTTTCTATGTCAACTTTTTTGCCAATAATTTATTTTCTTCAGACTTTTTCAAGACATTTTAACTGTGGGAGGGAGATAACAGTATCCAGAATATATAATCTGGTAATTTTTCTCATGTCATAAAACTGTATACAAAGTGTTTCACTTAAGATATCCTTAAGGTATTAATCTATAGGAAATAAATTAACAGTAACTTTTTTAGTTCACATTTATGACTAAATATCTGCTTGTTTGACTTTTACATATACTTCTGATATTATTCTTTATATAATCCATTTTCTTCAAGATAAATATGTAAGTAGAATGTCTATAAATACAGTTAGCTATTTATGAAATAAACACCAAATGAAATATTATGTAGCAATTAAAAAGAGTGAGCTAAATCCTTACGTTGACCTGGAGTGAAAATAGAGAGTAACATCTATAACGTGCACTTATTATTTAAAAAGGAAGCAAAAAAAAAACACCCAAATAAGTGCGTGTTTATACTTATGTTTGCCTAAACAAGAAGGAATCTAAATTAACTGTTAGTTCAGGAGTTTTGAGGGGGGATAGAGAAAAGAAATTTAAGTTTTTCTTTACTGAACACTGTATTTTTAGTCAACACAATCATGCATTACAGCACTATTTTTGCAATTTATAAAAAGCAATAAAACTTAAATAAATAGAATGTTTTAATAAATGTGTTACTATTCCTTTAATATACTTCAATAGTATAAAAGGTAAAATATATATTTAGATTATAAATATTTACTTCTAACATATTAAACTAATTTAGTTAGTACTTAAACGTTATCATTTCATGTTTACAACTATGAGTATTAAATCCTACCATGTGCAAAGAAAAGGCAGTGTTTTCTATGCTATTTTATTTGCTTTCTGTAACAAGTCTAAAAGTAAGATTATCAATTCCATTACATATGTAAGTTAACTAAGACTCAGAGGGGTAAATTAACTTGACAAAGCCAGTAAGAAGCAAAACTGAAGTTAAAACTAAAATCTATTTGATCCAAAACCCACACTCTGCTACACTGAACATCACTTGCCTTCATGATCTGTTTTTTTGATGAATAAATATGCATAGGTATGGGTCTGCATGGACACATACACTCATAACAAGTATATCTGTATACATACACAAAAACAGTAATACAATGTTAAATTAGTTTCTTTGGATCGTACATACGCCTAGAAGAATAAAGCATGTTATAGATAGGAAGGAATATAAAAGTGCCAGTAAGATACACCTCAGGCATAAATGAGTCATTTATAAATGTGTATTGAAGTCATGTACTGTCTAACCATCCAAAACAATTTAGAAATTTCTTGGATTAAGTCAACCTGAGTTTTGAAGTTATAACCTGATATTTTATAGCCTTTGAACCACTAAGGATTTTCATACCATTCTGTCTTTTTTCCTGTGATTTTATTCTATATTGCAGGGTACTTGGGCTGACACATACACCAAGATTTTATTTAGTTACATTTTTCATGTAAACTGATGCAAATGTTTTCAATTCCCAACAGAAATTCTGATGGTTTAACCAAGAGCTTTGCTTTGTTTCAGCTATTTGGTATATATGACTTGTTTATTCAGACTTATATTTATATTTATAAATATATGTTCTATTAGAATATTAATGATTTTCTACATGAAGTTCACTCCATTCTTTTTTTTAATTAGTAAGTTACAGTAAAGACTAATTTCTGGGTTAAAAAATTGGATTCTTTAAATTATCATTATAAATATTGATTATTAAAATAAACAGTTTAATTAGATATTACCCCAAGGTCCAAATATAGATGCTGTGAATTTGGAAATAATAATTTTATTCTTACTCATAGTTTTCCAAAAATCCAGGACTTATATGATTATTTGATATTTTTATATACTTTCTCAAATAACTAACTGATGTACAAAAATTAAATTTCCTACTTATATATATATACACATATATATATAAAATAATCTTATTAGCATTTTCAAGCCCTGACAAAAAATAATAAAAATTTTAAAATAAGTTAGGATGGAGGGAATATTTTGATACTCAATTTGCAGGAGTCACTGATATCTATAGCGTATTTATGATATGCACACATATATGAATGCATACTATTCATTTATTAAAGTATTTTCTGATAGTATTATACACTACTTAATATGTGATTCTTGAAAGAAGAAATATAAATAGCCAGTAGGTACATTAAAAGATATTTAACATCCCAACCATCAGTGAAATGCACATTAATTTGCATCGAGATATGCATGTTAGAATGCTCGCTGTAAAACAAAAACAAACCCCAGACAATAACAAATGTTGGCAAGGACATAGAGAAATTGGAAATCTTATGTTCTGTTGGTGGGAATGTTAAATAGTTCAGCCACTATGGGAAATAATATAAAAGTTCCTCAAAAAAATTAAAATAAGAGCTACCATAAGATCTAGAAATCCTATTTCTGGGCAAAAGAATTGAAATCAATATCCCAAAGAGGTATTTGTATGTTCATGTTCACTGTAGCATTATTTGTAATAGCTAATAGGTGGAAGCAGTCCAAACGTCTATTGACAGATGAATGACTAAAGAAACATGATATAAAATGATACAGCCTTTTAAGAAGAAGGAAATCCTGTCATATGCTAAAACATGAGTGAACCTTGAGACCATCAATCTAAGTGAAATAATCCAGTCTCAAAAAGACAAATACTTCTTCATGCTTCCACTGACATGAGGTAATTAAAATAGTCAAACTCATAGAAGCAGAAAGCAGAATGGTGATTTCTGGAGCCTGAAGGTAGGGGAAATGGGAAGTTACCGTTCAATGGCAATAAAGTTTCAATTATGCAAAATGAAAAGTTCTAGAAATCTGCCTCACATTTTGCTTATAGTTAACAATATTGCACTGCACACTGAGAAATTTGTTCAGAGGGGAGATCACATATTCTCTATTTTTTTTAACCACAGTAAAAGAAATGTGATTCATAATAAAGTTTATATTCATGCAAACTAGTGTTGTTCTTCTGAAGAATAAATATATTTTGCAGCAATTGCATTTCCTGGTTCACATATTAAAGCCTGTATAAGTTGGCTGGTGGTGATAAGGGTAAACGTTTCTGGTCATGAAACTCATCATGGGACCCATCAGGACATAGTGATAGGCACACAGGATCTAGAATGTCACAGATCTTGATCTGGGTTCATACTCCTTAGCCTATTGTCTTGTGAAATTGATATGTTGCTAGTTCCTCTGCCTTTACTTTTCTCATCATAAAAAGAAAGAATAAGGATAAGTAGATCATATGTTTGTTCTAAGGGCTAGTAATATATTTCATACAAAATGGAGTGTCATGCACTTAGTACATAATAAGAGCTCACTGAGAACCAGTATATAATAGTAATAATAATAGTAGCAATCATAGTATTAGCAGCCATGGTAGTAATACTAGCAGTGGTAGTAGTAGCAGTAGCAATAGTAATAGGAATGATTATAAAGGGCAATAGTAGCGATAATAAAGGCTGTAGTTGCAGTAGAAGTGACAATGGTAATAGAAATAGTAATATTGGTAGTATTAATAGCAATACTAATAATAGTTATATAATAAACAAAATTATTTAGATAGATAGCATACTTAAATGTCTAAAAAAGTCTCTGATCAAACTTCATAATCTTCATCATGCGATGCTACTAAGCATACCTTTGTTTCTGGTGAATAAATACAGTCCCCATGTTAACTATACATATTCTTTGGGTTTATTGCCTCCTGTCATCCAAGAGTTGAGTGGCTTTTGCCAAAGTTTTGTTTCCATGCTATATAATTTTTATGATCATTGTTTAATAGGAGAAGTAATGAACTTATTTAATTATTTCTAAAAAATTTTAATGTACTACCATTTATTCAGCCTGAATAATTTGTAATTAAAAATAAATGAAAACTAAAATGTCAGGCATGCCTGGGTGGCTCAGTGGGTTAAAGCCTCTGCCTTAAGCTTGGGGTCCTGGGATCGAGCCCCACACCGGGCTCTCTGCTCAGCAGGAAGCCTGCTTCTCCCTCTCTTGCTCTGCCTGACTCTGCCTACTTGTGATCTCTGCCTGTCAAATAAATAAATAAAATCTTTAAAAAAAAAAGAAAACTAAAATGTCAGAGATAAAGAGGAAAGAATTAAATGATTACTAGAGAATTAGAGAAATAAAGGAGATTCAGAAACTGGGTGGGCCTGCTGTTCTGAATTTCCTGTTCAGAACGTGTGAGGCACCTTACCCTGACGTGGAAGACATATAGGCATAGGGGTTGGTCTGTTCAGGCAAAATTCAGCCTGTGGATTTGTTTATTAGATGTCTTCTTCAGAGTAATGGAAGGGTGGTTACAAATAGAGATTAGGACCTTCCTGGTTCAAGGTGCTTCTCTTAAAAGTAACAGAATTCTTTTAACTCAAAAACTAATTCGATGTGGGGCATCTGGGTGGCTCAGTCAGTTGAGTGTCCCGCTCTTGATTTAGGCTCAGGTCATGATCTCAGGGTGAGATCCAGCCACACTGGGCTCCACACTCAATGAGGAGTCTGTTTGAGATTCTTTCTCTCTCTATAAACTTAAAAAAACAAACAAACACCTAATGAGTTGTGAGAAACGAAGCTCACACTTCAAAATAAATCACATATGATTTATTATCTTAATCAAAACTATATAAAACCAATTTACAGATTTAAAACATAGCAAAATAAGTCAAAGATAAACTTCTGTATTAAAGAAAATGTATTATTTAAGCTGTCATAAACAATGTTTAATAATATCCCTATTTAAAAACAGAAACAGGGACGCCTGGGTGGCTCAGTTGGTTAAGCGGGTGCCTTCGGCTCAGGTCATGATCCCAGGGTACTGGGATCGAGTCCCACATCGGGCTCCTTGCTGGGCAGGGAGCCTGCTTCTCCCTCTGCCTCTGCCTGCCTCTCTGTCTGCCTGTGCTTGCTCTCTCTCTAACTAATAAATAAATAAAATCTTTAAAAAAATAAAAATAAAAACAGAATGGGGCGCCTGGGTGGCTCAGTGGGTTAAAGCCTCTGCCTCCAGCTCAGGTCATGATCCCAGGGTGGGATCGAGCCCCGCATCCGGCTCTCTGCTCAGCAGGAAGCCTGCTTCCTCCTCTCCCTCTCTGCCTGCCTCTCTGCCTACTTGTGATCTCTCTGTCAAATAAATAAATAAATAAAAATCTTAAAAAAAAATAAATAAATAAAAAAATAAAAACAGAAACAAACTGTAGCATTTTCTGTCTTATTTCAGATTGTCTTAGTTGCTTATTTGCTTAAGTGTGTCTCCAATTGGCAGTTTGTTCCCAAATTCTTCTACAGCTCAAACTAGTCCATATACTATTGGTCTCAGTGTATATTAATCAATATTTATTGTAGAGGGTTCTCGATGTTTCTGTTTTGAAACAGTTCCACATTAAGCATCCAGATATGGAAACTTTCTATCGGCAAAGATATAAATATCATCATCTAAAACTCTCTGTGTGCTGTTCCAGAAATGCATGAGGTGCAGCATGAGCTGGATGGATTACTTTCCTGAATTTCAGTGTGATCTGCTAAGGCTTCTGGGACAAGTCTTCACAGCATGAAGAACTTTCACAAGTTTTCCCAGCTATTCTGCTATAAGTTTCCTTAGGCAGGGATTGAAAAGAGTGGTACAGCCTAGTGATGGAAGAAATAGATGCCAAAGTGAGATGAAAGAATTGAAGTGCAAGATGAATTTGATTATTATGAATATATAGTCCTGGTATTAAAGAAAATATGCATGGAAGTTAATAGTAAAAATAATATACCAATAATATAAATTAATAAAACCAGTGTGGGGAAATAAGTAGAGACTATATCATACCATTTTGCTTTTTTTTTTTTTAAAAAAAAGATCTTATTTTTATTTGAGAGAGATAAAGAGAGTGAGAGAGAGCATGAGAAAGGAGAAGGTCAGAGAGAGAAGCAGACTCCCCATGGAGCTGGAAGCCCAATGTGAGACTTGATCCTAGGACTCCGGGATCATGACCTGAGTCGAAGTAAGTCGATTAGCCAACTAAGCCACCCAGGCACCCACCATTTTGCTTTTTAAACTTAACCTAATGTTACCCACAACCAAGACACAGTCCATCTTTGCAACTAAAACAATATTTTAATTAGGGTTAAATAGAACCATCCATTTTTTCTTAAAATTTGCTTAGAAAAAATAATCTCTTTGAATCTCAAATATAAAAATTAATTCATACTTTTCACCATCCTCCAAATCCTCATTATCAAGAACAACTTTATTAAGTAGAGAATGTAGTGACATGAAAGAGAAAAGAGAAATTAGAATAAGATGTATTTCTATCATAAAAATATATTTTCCAAGATCTACTATAACTTTTTTTTGCAAGTCTCTAATCAAAGTCATGATTGCTTTTCTCTGAAGCTCTTTTACTTGGAGTTTAGTTTTGCTGCAAATATTGTTTTGTGTTTTCATCAAGTAACTTTCTATAATTATACACCATTGAATTAGCAAAACCAAAGGAAACTACTTTATTTTGTCTTCTTGTTTAACAGATCTTTTCTTGCTTTCTTTTTCTGTGAAAGACAGCTTTTCCAAATGCCAAATAAACTCAATTTGTGAGACTCTAATTTAGATTTTGTCATTTTTGAAGATAAAGGAAAATGCCTGGAGTTCCCTTTAATCTTCCTTACATCCCTCTTGGTAAATATCATAATCAACCTGAGGTTCAGCTTTTAGATAATGCTACTCAGCTTTATTTTTTTTCCTTGGATTTCTAATTTCTGTTCTGACTTTTAATCTATATGATTCAGAATCTGGCAATCACTAAGTGGATAATATGCCAGGAAAATCATCTGTTTAGACCAATTTCATTTTTACAAATTTTTAATACATAAATTACAAATCCCTTTCTCATTAAGAAATCTTGAGCAATCAGCACTGTAGTTAATGTTATTAAATGAATTGGTTTCTATCAATGATTCATAAAATAATACATTATGCTCACATTGATATTTTCCTATTACCTAATGGCTGTTTTGTTCTATATAACTTATCTTTACATGCTTTTAGAACATCAACATATTGCCAAAATTAGTTTGACCTGAGGATAAAATCCTAATAAGCAAAAGCCTAGACATCATATATATAAACAGAATATTATGTTCAAAACAAAAATAATGATATTAGAAATGTGAACTCATTTGGTAATTAGTGATAGACCATAATCATATACATGTGGTGAGCATAATAAATTACATACTTATAGGCTTATAAAGATAGTGTCAGCTATATATTGTCCATTTAACCTAATTTAGTATTGACTATCTACTTCTAGCACTGCTCACTAAGGAAAATACCCAGTTGACATATACTATTAAAGCTATTTGACTATTTTTAAAATCTATATTATCTTCTGAACTCTCAAATTTTGTAGTATAAGTATTATTAATATTAATTATTCAATATTAATGCAATATTAATAAGTATTATTACTCTAGGTTACAATTACCAGAGGTTAATGCAATATTAATAAGTATTATTACTCTAGGTTACAATTACCAGAGGTACTGGCCTATATTCAATATCTATGATAGAGAAATGTTACAAAGATTTTTAAAAACTCTTAGGGAAAATAATGTCATCAAGCTTTAATGAGTATTGAACTATCTCTGGTTGGAACAATCTAGGGTAGAGCCATGCCTTAATTGTGTTAATAACTTATATTCTATAAAACCACAATGTTTTTATATAGCACTTTCATGTATGTCACCTCATTTTTTATCCATGATAACTGAAAAATAGGCAATGTTAGTCTTTTTTCACAAGATGAAAAAAATGATCTCAATAAAAGTCAATTAACTTGCCCACAGTTACACAAGAAGTGAATATATAGAGGTTAAGTCTCCTGAAAAGACCATGCACCAAACAACAGAAGATTTCAAATGAGAATGGAGGTCTCCTCACCCCAGGTATAATACATGATTCAAGACAACACACTACAGTTCAGTATTTACTCAGCCTGTCACTATAGTTCACAATGTGTGCCAAAGTCTGGAGATAAAGTAGTAAGGGAAATAGATAAAATCCTTATATTCACTGAATTTGCATTAAAAGAGACAAGATAGGGACGCCTGGGTGGCTCAGTTGGTTAAGTGGCTGCCTTTGGCTCAGGTCATGATCCCAGCGTCCACATC
>ML105032.1:48983-64946 GCA_003697995.1 Taxidea taxus jeffersonii | reverse complement strand
CTACAACTGATCATCTACATGAAGGTGATATAGATGGTAGGTAGAAGAAATTTCTTCTGGAGGGGAAACAGCATGTTTGAATGGGTTGGGGCAGGAAAACACATGGGTAATTTGAAGAATTGAAAGTCTGAGATGTCTGGAGTACAGGAAAAATAAGTTTTGAAATGAACCTGAAATAGAGCCATGCAGGACCTCAAAGACAGTGTCTAAGATTAAGATCTTCATCCTTGAGGTAATAGGAAGCCATTATGGAATAATAAAAGATGGCCATGGAGGTATGAGATGATTTTCATTTTGAAAAGGTAACTCTGGCTTCAGTGTAGAGGATAAATATGACAAGACAAACTGTGGATTCTGGGAGATAAGTTAACATGTTAGTCCAGGTATCTAGGTGAGATATGATAATGGCTGGGACAGGGATGATTTTTGATGGTAATTAAGAGAAGCAGATATATTTAAGAGTTCATTGATCAAAAGAAGTGTTGTTGATAGGACTTGGTGATACACTGGATATGTGAGTGAAAAATAGGCAGGTGCTAAGAGTGAATCTGAGGATTTTTTGTTACCCGGTAGATAGTAGATAAAAATGATTAGATGAATACCATTCTTCAAACTGTATGTATGTATTTGTGAGAGGAAGTAAACCAGCTAGACAAACCATAATAGGAACTAACATTCATATAGTGTTTTCTATGTGTAAGCACTGATCCAGAGACTTTTTTATTCTCTTAGTCCTACCAACAACTCAATGAATTTGTACTATTATCCCCAGTTGACAAATGAGGAAACTAAGGCATGGAAATTTGAACAATCTGCTGAAAGATAACACAGCTGGTAAGAGATAGAGCTGGAATTTGAAATCAGGGAGTCAGCTCCATATTCAGCTCTCTGGACTACTACATAACTTGCCTTTGTACAGTAACCTCATTTTCAGGATAGTTCACTTCCATTGTCAATTCCTGATATCAGCTGCAGAAAGAGATCAGCACAGTTCCTCCAATAAAACAGCGTCTCCTAAAACCAAAAGAGACTTTTAGTCATAGGAAGCAAAATGAGAGTTGCTGGAGGGGAGAGGGATGGAGGGATGGGGTAACTGGGTGGTGGACATCAGGGAGGGTATGTGTTGTAATGAGCACTGGGTATTATATAAGACTGATGAATCACAGACCTGTACCCATGAACAAATAATACATTATATGTTAATTAATTGAATTTAAATTTAAAAGGGGCAAAAAAAGAAACTGGACAGACAAAGAAAAGAGAAAAGAAAAAAACAGGGTCTCCTATTCAAGAAGAATGTATTGATGTCAAAATAAAAATTATATTCACCTTAGGTCTATTTTACGCTTGATGAACCTACCAAAATAAATGGGCACATATTTCATAGTATAGATAAATTTCTTACATATTGAATTTATTGTTGTCATTATTCTATATGAAGCAATTCAATTCAAATCACTTTGGTCCTCCTAGTTTCTTTGACATATTAAACAAAATTCTAAATTATAATGAACTCAAATCTTCAATGACAGCTTCATGTCACAGTTACAGTTTTGAATTGTTTGCTGAGTATCAGACAATACCCCAAGTGATTCTCCACATGGACATGCAATTGGTCATGTGCCACCGATCAATGCAGTTGAATTATTTGCACTATGGAATCACATAAGATTGTAATTTAACTTAGGGTTGTAATTTAACTACCAATTTAAGCATCTTTTAAAAGATTATAAAAGATGCAGCCTTAAAATGAGAAGTTATTAGGTTCACAGACATTGCCTGGCACACTCCAGGCAAAACAATTAAAGACTACAGAAATGTCCAAAACTCTAAATAAAGAAGTTCAACCTGAGGAAGTGACTGACTTATCCATCATAAAAAGCTACTACTTTTGCATTGGAAATGTATCTGCCAAAGCCTTTCTCAGAGAACTATTGTCTTTTAGGATACCTAATCCAATTGAAGAAAATGAAAGTATAAATTTATCACATAAAACAAAAAGATGGATCAGAGGGTCTTCAACATGACTTGAAAGTATAGCTACTCCTATGAACTTGGCAGAGGATATAAGCATATATTTAAGGTCTCAACATATGGAATTGATCTTTCAGTACGGGAAGCTGAGTAAACAGAATAGGTGAATGTATAAACAAAGAATTTGAAAGCCAAGAAACCCTTTTGACAGCTTGCTTCTAGTGATCTCCCAAAGATTTGCTTTTGGTTTTCTATGAGACAATTTGACTTTCTACACAAAAACTTGTTTTTTTTTAACAACTTTTTATGCAGAGGAGATTGTTTCTCTCTTATGTTATTGACTTTAAGAACTCAATAATTTCATAAAGTTTCATACTTCAATAACCTTCACTGTATTTAAAATTCAAAAATGAGCCCAACGGATAGATGTTAGACAAGAGGGACTAGTGGACACATGTTGAACTAGACTATATACAGGGAGGTGGTGCTACTAGCACAATACAATTGTTAGGACCAAGACTGGGGCCCAGTCATAACCCACTGTTTGATTGTTAATTTTTTTTTTCCTTAATACTCCAAAGAATTCTTATTTAAATGTTGCTTCAGTTAAAAAAATAATAATTACGGAAAACAAGCAAGTAAGCAAGCAAGAAAGAAAAGTAGAAAAAAAAAAAAAGGAAAGAAGAGAAAACACTCTTCATTCCAAAAAACATACCTGCCAGCCAGGTATGGACCTTCTTCTGCCATTCGATGACACATGACATTAGGGAATAAAATTCTACAGTTAATGAGTTTGGGGGAAGGAAAGGAAAGATGACCCTTTGAAGATGTTCTTTGTGGGGATGGGCACTAAAGAGAAATTCTGCTTATATCACACTTTGGAATAGCGTGTGGGTTGTCCTCAGACTCAGAAGGGGATCATGTTAATATTGTCAGGAGAAGAAAGGAGTAAGTAAAGGATTCAGGAGTGGAGGATAGACCAAACAAGAAATGTAGGTCAGGTAATTGTGGAGAAGGCCTGATTAGTCTCTGAGAAAGCCTGCAGAAGTGATGAGTGAAAATGCTGTTATCATATCTAGAACAAAAGAAAGTGAAAAAAATGAATCATTTTCAATGTTAAACTCCCATAATTTTCTAGAAACAGAGCTTAGAAAAGTCTTCTGGACTATAAGTAAAACCATCTGAGGCAGAAGTGCTAAATAAAGAAAAGCATCAACTAATTCATTGATTGGGATCCCCTATACACAGTTATGAAAATGTATCATTGTGCCAGATACGTTGCCAATTAAATTAAGTAAGCCTGGCACACTGGCTTTGAAGAGAGAGTAAATCCTGATGTTTACTTAATCATATCTCTCCTCCATAATTCCATCAAAAAAAGTCATACTTGCTTCTTTTCTGTTGAGAGTAATTTAGCCTCTTCACAAAGAGTTCCCTATCTCCACTGCCTTAGTGCTCCCCTGATACACCTTTTTTTTTTTTTTAAAGATTTTATTTATTTATTTGACAGAGAGAGAGGGAGAGAGAGCAAGCAAGCACAGGCAGAGGCAGAGGGAGAAGCAGGCTCCCTGCCGAGCAAGGAGCCCGATGTGGGACTCGATCCCAGAACGCTGGGATCATGACCTGAGCCGAAGGCAGTCGCTTAACCAACTGAGCCACCCAGGCGTCCCCCCCCAATACACCTTTGAAAACAGGCAATAAATATATCAAATTCACGTGGCTCTGATTCCTCTTACTACCTCATATTGCATTCAGAATAACTTATTGTTTAATATTATTTATAACAGTAAAAAAGAGCATCCCAATAGTTTCCAGATATTAGAAACATTTAAAAACAGAGTTGATTCAGACATCAGGATTACAGGCGCTAGCAATGAAACTAATTCTCACAAAGGTACAAAAACATCTTCTGTTTCTTTTCTAAAATAAAAAATTCTAACTATAAAAGCAGTGCTTACTAATCATAAAGTATTCAAATTTTCCTTAAGTATATGAAGTAGAAAATAAAGGTCCCTTTAAGTTTCTTTTCCTGCACAGATTCCTACAACCTGTCCCCTCACCTATATAAATAACTGCTGTTAACACCTTGGTGTATTTCCTTCAGGGATGTAGGTTGTTGTTGTTGTTGTTTCACACATTACATATAGGTAGATGGTAAATAGGTCAGTAGACTGATTGAAAAATAGGTAGATGTTTGTAAACTTAAATCACATCATCTTCCACATTCTGTTTCGCTATTATTACCTTAGTGACATTAACAAAGATATTACCTTTCCAATTATTAAAGTCTTCATGGTATTCTATTATAAGGATGTTCCATAACTGATTTAACCAATCAATAATTAACAAACATTTGACTTTTTCTCAATGAAATGGGACATGAAATAAAGTAACTTTAAAGTCCAACTGAGGGGCACCTGGGTGACTCAGCTCATGATCCCAGGGTCCTGGGATTGAGCCCCGCATCAGGCTCTCTGCTGGGTGGGAAGCCTGCTCCCTTCCTCTCTCTCTGCCTGCCTCTCTGCCTACTTGTGATCTCTGTCAAGTAAATAAATAAAAATCTTAAAAAAAATAAAGTTCAACTGAGTTTGAAACCTCCATTTGAAAAAATCTATAGTATGATTATGAAGAGTTATTTTTTAAAGCACCTCTCTAGCTTTGAGACTGTTTTGTACTCTCAAATGAATGGTTCAATAGGATGGGTGCCTTAAAATGCCTAAGTGTTCAAAGGGCAGATTTATTTGTCATTAAGGGTTTATTTCTTTGGTATAAATTAAGGAGCACATTTTCCTTTCTTCAATTTTTCTCAAGTATTTGTTATCAAATCCAATTAGAATCTATATAAAATATTAATGAATGAATAATTTGATCACAGATAAGCAAGAAATTGATATTTACATTGATTCTCCTGACTGAGAAGTAATTTATGAAATAAAAATGGCTGGGCTGGGAAACCAGAAAAGAAAGCAGATAAGTATAATCTTAAAATTAACCTTATTTTGTTAATTTGCTATTGGAATTTAATATTATTTTGGGGAGGGAAAAAAGTACAATGTTCCTTTTTAAATTTTATTTTTTATATTAGTCACCATTATACAGTATATCAGTATTTTTTGATGTAGTGTCCCATGATTCATTGTTTGTTCCTTTTTTAAAATTAATTGTCAGAGCTTATTATTTCTCCTATTGAAATTCAAAAACATTTTTAAAAAGAACTTTCAAAATTTATCAGAGTTTAGATTACTTAGTTTTGTTCTTTTCATTTGAAGGTGTTCCATTAATATGGTTTGATTTATAACATATTGGTCACCATATGGGGAAAGAAGAAAAAAAAGAAAACTTTCACGAAACATGGTAAATTTAGCATTCAATGTCTGCTGAACTGTTTTTTTTACTATCTTAAAATTTAATTGACTAGCAAAATGGGCAACACTTAGAGTTTATTCAGAAAAAAAATATATCAGTCAAGTTTCAAAACCATTTAACTATAGAAACTTTGTTGGGCTCCTATGTGGCTTAGTCGGTTGAGCTTCCCACTCTTGACCGCAGCTTGGGTCATGATCTCAGGGTCATGAGATGGAGCCCCACATAGGGCTTTGTGCTCAGCCAAGAATCTCCTTGTCCCTCTTCCTCTCCCTCTGCTCCTCCCCCTGTACACACTTATGTGTGTGCGCACTCTCTCTCTAAAATAAATAAATTAAATCTTAAAAAGAAAAGAAACTTTGTTATTCAACTGCACCTTTAAATCATGGAGAATTAGCTATATTACATAAAATTATATGGCCTCTTTATGAGAGCAAGGGATTCCAAATATTAAAAATTTCTCTAAGAAGTGATATTTACATAAGACTTTTCAATTATGTATTTAATGATTCATAGCCTCACTATGTGTTTCATTACTATTATCCTTATAATAAAATTGGAGTTATTGAGGAAAAAAAACAAATAAAATATATACAGAGGACTGAGCATCTGCATAATGTGAGAATTTGGATGGTATAAGGACAAGAAGCTATATTTTTCTTTGTTGATTTTGGTGGTTTCTATAGCATTCCAGAGCCTTCCTTTACTATAGAGGCTATTGTGGCCCAAGGGAATAAGTTCTAGACCTAGAATCAAAAGTTCACTTCCCTACTGGTTTAAAGTTGGGCAAATTCACCCATCATCTCTGAGCCATTCTTTCTTCTTTAACAAAATTAAAAAGAACTTAAAAGACATACCGAATTCTAACAAGCGTGATTAAGAAATTATTTTAAAAATACTTTGTAATTTTTGAAATGCTATGCAATTTGTAGAACATATATTACTATAAAAACTATCTTATGATCTTGGTACTCATCGTTTTTGTTCTTTAAGTATAGCTCCAATCTTACTAATCTGTCACTACCCTTAAATAATTCTGCAATTATCATTAGTTTATGTCTCTTTTTCTTCCACTCCCTATTTATCAGCCACCAGGTTTGGATTCAGGATTCATAAGAGGAAGAGAACCAGTGAAAATGTAAACATGTTTTACTATCTAACCCCAATTCTCTGTTAGAACTGTGTATTGATGTTCATTGTCAATAGCTATAACATATCTCATATTGGCTTGGTAAATTTTTTCCAAAGTGCATATTTATTCAATACCAAGTTTGTATTTTAGAACCCTGTAGATCATCTGAAATTCTCTCTTGAGAAGCATCTTGGAATTAATTACTATATTTCTTATTGCTCTATATATTGAAATGGCACATACCTTACTTATGACATAGAAAAAGCAGACAGAGCTGGAGGAAGGGGAGAAGGGAGGACAAATGATATCACTAGGTCAAGCCAAAAGAATTAGTTATATGAAAAGGATAGAATTTTATTCCATATACATATGGAAAGGAAAAAAATGAAATTGTCTATTTGCAGATACTATGGTTTTCTACATTGAAAATTCCAAGGAATCTAGAAAATACTCCTAGAACTAATAAGTAAGTTCAGCAGGGTCAGAGGATTTAAGATGAACATAAAAAATCAGTTGTATTTCTATTATTAGAAATGAACATGTGAGCAATGAAATTAAAATTACAAATACATATACATACAAAGTTACATCTAAATATACAAAATAAAGGGGCGCCTGGGTGGCTCAGTGGGTTAAGCCGTTGCCTTCGGCTCAGGTCATGATCTCAGGGTCTTGAGATCGAGCCCCGCATTGGGCTCTCTGCTCAGCAGGGGAGCCTGCTTCCCCCACCCCTCTCTGCCTGCTTCTCTGCCTACTTGTGATCTCTGTCTGTCAAATAAATAAATAAAATATTTTTAAGAAATTTAAATATACAAAATATGTACAATATTTGTATGTTGAAAAGCTATACAATACTGATGAAAGAAATTTTAAAAAAAGATACAAATAGAGACATGCCATGTTCAGGAATTGGAAGATTCAACATAATAAAGATATTAGTTCTCCCCAAAATGATATACAAGATTATGTTAAAACTTACACAGAAAGCCAAAGGAACTAAAATAATTAAAACAGTGTTGATAAAGAAAGATGAAGTGGGAGGAATTAACCTATCTATTTAAAGACCTTTTATACACAGCTTCCATAATCAAGACTGCTTTGTATTGATGAAGGGATAGATACATACCTCAATGAAATAGAATAGATCCACCCAGATATACCCAACTTACATATGACAAAGATGAAAAATAAATTCAACCAAGGAAGTTCAATAGTTTTTTCAACAAATGGTGCTGAAAAGAATAGACATCTACCAGCAATTAAAAAAAAAATCTACAGAAATCAATAAATTCAAAAAGGATGACAAACTTAAATGTTAAGCCTAAACTATAAAACGTAAAACCTAGAAAAACAATGGAGAAAAATTTTTGGAATCAAGACCTAGTGAAAGAATTCTTAGACTTGACACCAAAGCATAATACATAAAAATTAAAATTTGATAAACTGGATGTCACCAAAATTTAAAACTTTTGATGTGAGAAAGGCCCTATCACAGGAATGCAAAGATAAGCTACAGAGGAGGAGAAAGTATATGCAAAGACATACCTGACAAAGGAATGATATCCAGAATATATAAGAACTCTAAAAACTGAGCAGTAAAAAGAAAAAAAATCAAACAATCCAACTGGAAAATAGGCCAAAGACATAAAAAGATATTTTACCAAAAGAAATGTTCATATGGTAAAGAAGTAAATGAAAAGCATCATTAGTCATTAGGGAAATGCATATTAAAAATGCAATGAGTAAACACTGCTTAAATATTCACAATGACTAAAACAAAAAATAGTGAAAACGCCAAAGCTGGCCAGAAGGCAGAGAAACTGAATCATTTATTCATTGCTGGTGGGAGTGTAAAATGATAGCCACTACGGAAAACTTTTTCTTGGTTTCTTAAAAAAAAATAAAACATGCAATTGCCATATGATCTATAATTGCACTTCTGGGCATTTATCTCAGAGAAATAAAAACTTAAGTTCATACAAAATCCTATACACAAATGTTTATAGCAACTTTTTCTTCACAAATGTCCAAACCTGACAACGATCCAGATGTCCTCCAATGAGGGAATGGTTAAATAAACCATGGTCCTCCCATACCATGGAGGACCATTCAACAATAAAATGGAATGAACTGTTGATACAAGCAACAACCTAGACAAATCTCCAGAGAATCACGCTGAGTCAAAAATGCCAAGCCTTACATACTTTAGTGTAATTCCACTGATGTACAATTCTTGAAATGGCAAAATTATAAAAATAGGAAATGGATTACTGGTTTCCAGAGGTTAAGGAGGGGTGGGCATTGGAAAGCAGTGTGGCTCTTAAAGACCAACATGAGGGAGCTTCACGCTAATAAAAATGTTCTGGAGCGTAACTGTAATGCTATCTATATAGTGGTTCTGATACTATGGTTTTGGAAGATATCAGTATTAGGGGAAGCTGGGTAAGGAGTACATGAGATTTCTCTGTATTATTCCTTTCCACTGCACTACGATTATCTCAAAGTAAAAAGATTAATGTAAAACAAAAGATGCTCCTAGAACTGCTATATGTTCTGACTTACTGTTGCATTAGTTTAAGAGAGCTACTCTAAACAGCTGCAAACCATAAATTTAATTGACTGTTAAAACTTAGAAAACCAATATACAGTTGCTCTTCTTGGTCCTGTTGGCTGAACTTGAAATTTTGATGATTTCTGTCATTAGAAATAATGGTAGTTCATCATTTTTGCAGGACAGTCCTCCATAAATTAAGATTGACACAGGGGGAAATTTCCACTTGTTTCAATTTAAACAAGAATTCTTGCCATTTAAAAAGAACCCCCCCCCACCTTCTATCCCAATGACTCTGCTGCTAGAAGGAACACAACTTTGATGCGATTTTCCATTTTTTGGACTAGTGTGGACTCATGCACTGGTTCAACAAAGACTTCTGATTGAAACTTCAGAACAACTCCCACTGGCTTGCCCCTGTGATCTTTAAATAAGATTGTTACTTATTATCAGTTTTCTCACCAGACTGAAAAACCAGTGCATTGAAATAAAATTCATCTTTCATTGCATCTCTGAGAAAACAAGAAATGTTTTCTTTCTTTCTTTCTTTCTTTCTTTCAAGATTTTATTTATTTGAAGAGAAACAGCACAAGTAAGCAGAGTGCCATGTGGAGGGAGAGAGAGAAGTAGGCTCTCCGCCGAGAAGGGAGCCCGATGCGGCACTCGATCCCAGGACCCTGGAATCATGGCCTGAGCCGAAGGCAGCAGCTTAACCAATGAGCCACCCAGGTGCCCCAAAATGGTATGTTTCTAGGGACAAATATTATACAGACATGCACACACATGCATATGCACATACAAACACACATATTGAAGAACTACCAATGAGAATATTTTTCAAACAATAAAGTATAAAATACCAAAAACAGAACTAGTTATATGTATTTTATAAAAATAAAAATAGTATTGGGGCACTTGGGTAGCATCTGACTCTTGATCTCAGTTCAGGTCTTGATCTCAGAGTCATAAGTTCAGGCCCTGTGTTGGGTTCCCTGCTGGGCATGGAGCCTACAAAAAAATAAAAATAGAAATAGTATCTATTAACATATACTCGGAATCACATTGTATGTAGTAGTTCACACACATTATCTCTTTTCTCTGTGAGTTCTTAAAAGTAAGAATCTTTATCTCTATTTTGGAGATAAAACACTTTAGAGAGATTATATGACTTGCTTGCCCAAAGTAGCACAGTTAGTAGTGATATGAAAATAATGACTGAAATTACTGATTAGTTAAAATTAGTTAAAACTTCAAGTTTTTAAACTTAAGTGTTCAAAAAATCTTAAGTAATTAAAAACTATAATTAGTATTCCAATTTAACCAATGAGAGACTTTGAGTAACTTGTACATGATCTTGTAGTCGATGTGTGATAGTGCCAGGATTCAATTAACAAGCCAAACTCTTAAAGCCCACTTGCTTAATCAAATTTCTTGCTGAAAAGACATGACCAGAATGCAGCTTCTCCTTGCTTGGGGAAGAATGAATAACCAATACACACACACACATCTCATCTAAATACATACTTGCACATACATCCAGTGGGAATAATTTGTGTGCTTTAGATTTTGTAATCTCATTTCCAACATGTCCATTTGAGAAAATAAAATAATTTTAAACTTTACATAAATTTTGGCATTAATAACTGTCTTAGCTTGGTCTGCCTTAACAAAATGCTATTAACTGAGTGGCTTAAACAAAAAAAAATGTATTTCTCAGTTCTGAGGACTGAAGTCCAAGATTAAGGAATAAGCAAGATAGATTTCATTCTGTGGACTCTTCTCAATTTATAGGTGGCCACCATATTTCACTGTGTTCATATGATCTCTTCTTTGTGCATACATGAGAGGGAGAGTAAGCCAGGTGGCTGGTGTCTCTTCTTTTTCTTTTTATTATGTTATGTTTGTCACCAAACAATACATCATTAGTTTTTGATGTAGTGTTCCATGATTCATTATTTGCATATAACACCCAGTGCTCATTGCAACATGTGCCCTCCTTAATACCCACCCTCTGGAACCCTCAGATTGTTTCCTGGAGTCCATAGTCTCTCATGGCTCATCTCCTCCTCTGATGTCGCACCCCCTTCAGTTTTCCCTTCCTTCCCCTAATGTCCTCCGTGCTATTCCTTATGTTCCACAAATGAGTGAAACAATATGATAATTGTCTTTCCCTGCTTGACTTATCTCACTTAGCATAATCCCCTCCGGTCCCATCCAAGCTGATGCAAAAGTTGGGTATTCATCCTCTCTGATGGCTCAGTAATATTCCATTACATATATGAACCACATCTTCTTAATCCATTCATCTGTTGAAGGGCATCTCAGCTCCTTCCACAGTTTTACTATTGTGGACATTGCTGCTGTGAATGTTGGGTGCATGTTCCCCTTCTTTTCAATACACCTGTATCTTTGGGGGTAAATACCCAGTAGTGCAATTACTGGGTCATAGAGTAGCTCTATTTTTAACTTTTTGAGAAACCTCTGTACTGTTTTCCCAAGTGGCTGTACCAACTTGCATTCCCACCAACAGTGTAAGAGGGTTCCCCTTTCTCCAGATCCTCTCCAACATTTGTTGTTTTCTGCCTTGTTAATTTTGGCCATTCTAACTAGTATAAGGCGGTATCTCAATGTGGTTTTGATTTCAATTTCCCTGATGGCTAATTTTTTTATGTGTCTGTTGGCCATTTGTATGTCTTCTTTAGAGAAGTGTCTCTTCTTATAAAAACTGTCATCTCATCATGACAGCAGCACCCTCATGACCTAGTAATCTAACCCAAGTAACTTTCCAGAGGCCACATCTCCAAATACCACCACACTTGGGGTTAATACTGCAACACAGGAATTTTGTGGAGGAGGGAACACAAACATTTAATCTATAAAATAGTTTATTCTTATTGATGTGAGAAATAAGCAAAAGACCAAAGAATGTGGAAACTTAAAAAAATTATTAAGATTTTATTCTTCCAAATTCTAGTCCTCAGATATGTTCTCCTCTTTAATCAGACAAATACATAGGCTTCAGATTAAAAATCATATGGAATTTCAATAATATGTCAAGTTTCAGAAAAATAATTCTTCAACCAAAACAGGAATAGTAAAAAAATCACAAACAGACAATTTTCATTTCCAACCAAGATGGAGCAACAGTCCTTGATTTAAAATTTTGAAAATTTGAAAAAAATATTAAACATTTTGGAAAATGGGCTAAGTCTATAAAACACTGGTTTCATACATTAGACAACAGACAGCTCAGGGCTGTGACCCCTCAGAGAGCAGAAACAAATAAAGTGATCCATATGACTGCACCAGCTTATTGCTTATATGAAATAATCAGGATGCAGGACAAGAAGAAGTAGAGCAAACAGAGCTTGCTGATGAGAGAGAAATCACAATTCAGAGGGGCCAATGTGTCTAAAATGAGGGGGCTTCAGAGACAGAGCTACAGAAACAGGCAGAATCATCTCAGCAATTCATTAACGGTATATACGTCTGTGCACATTTGAGAAGAAATATTTAAGGCCAGGAAAACAATAACAACAACAACGATGACAACGGCAACAATAACAACAAAACCAAACAATAAAAACTCACCTGGAAGGAGTAGTTGAAATCCTTCCAGGACTCACAGGGCTGGAAAGAGTTTGTGTTCCCAAGAGACAGACTGAAAATATCTGTTAATACTCAAGATACCAGAACATTCTTATAAGTGTGGCCCTAAACTAAACAATGCTCAGGACCCATCCTAAGAAACTTTAAACTATGCATTACTAGGTCCGTTTTTAAGAAAGTCTTCAAAGGACTGGGTTTCTTAAACTAGATATTACTATGAGTTTGATTTTTGACTTTTTAAGGAACTCTGTTCTCTTCTCCATGATGGCTGCACATTCACAAATTCCCACTTAGAAAGCACAATAGTTCTCGCTCCCCTACACCATCAGCAACGCTTGCTATCTGGTCTTTTTGATAATACCTGTTCTAATAGGTGACAGGTGATACCTCTCATTTTGATTTGTATTTCCCTGATGTTGAACAACTTTTCATGTACCTGTTGGCCATCCACATGTCTTCTCTGGAAAAACCTCTATTTAGTTTCTCTGTTTTTTAACTGGATTATTGCCATTTTGCTGTTAAGTTGTCCTTGTTTCTTGTATGTTTTGGATGTTATCCCCTTATCTGATAAATGATTTGTAAATATTTTCTCCCATCCCATAGTTTGCCTTTTCATTTTGTTGATGGTCTCTTTTGCTGTGAAGAAACTATGTAGTCCCACTTGTTTAAATTACTTATTGATACTTACACTTTTGGCATCATATTCAAAAACTCATTGTTAAGACCAATGTCAAGAACATTTTTCCTATGCTTTCCTTTAGTTTTAAAGTTTCAGGTCTTACATTTAGTCTCTAAATCCATTTTGAGTTAATTTTTGTTAGCAGTGTAAGACAGGGGTCTTAGTTTCATTCTTTAGATTATGGATATCCAGTTTTCCCAACACTGTTCGTTGAAGTGCTTACCTTTCTCCTTTGTGTCAAAGGCTAGTTCACCATATATTAGTTGCATTTATTTCTGGGCTCTCTCCTCTGTTCCATTGGTCAGAAACAACCTAAGTCTCCACTGATGAATGAATGGACAAAGAAAATATGGTATGTATGAATGTTACAATGGGATATTATTCAGATATAAAAAGGAAGGAAATCCTGCTATTTGCCACAACATGGATGAAACTAGAGGAAATTACATCAAATGAAATTGCCAGACAGAGAAAGACAAATACTGTACGGTATCACTTATAAGTTGAATCTTAAAAAAAAAAAAAGGCTCATCTTATAGAAACAGAGGCTGCAGGACCTGGAGAGTGGGAGAAATAGATATAGATCTAGGATATAAACTTTCAGTTAGAAGATAAATTCATTCTGAGGATCTAACGTACAGCATGCAGCCTATAATTACTAATACGGCATTATATACTTGAAATTTGTTGAGAGTAGATCTTGAGCATTCTCAATATGAGAGAGAGGAGAGAGGGAGAAAGACATGGAGAGAGAAATAACTATATGAGGTGATTCATTAATTAACTTGATTACGATAATCACTTCACAACATATATGTATACCAAATTCTCATGCACACTTTATATTATATATAAAATATAAGATATATATATTATATATATAAAATTGTATACAATTTTATTTGTCAATTATTCCTCAATAAATATGGGGAAAAAGCAGTTATAAATGATTCAGTTAGCTGTGGTAGTCACAGACTGTGATGAATATATACCAGTCCCAATGTAAATAGCAGCAACATGACTTTCTGGAATAAAATAATTCCTCAAAGGATAATAAACATTATTTTATATGGCTTTTTCCTCTCCTTTTAAATTTTCCTCTCTTTTGTACTTGCTTTTTTTCCTTCCTACCAGATGCCTATATGAAACTTAAACACTGAACATACTGACCCTTTAGGGTAGTTCTGTTCTGATAGTATAAACTAAGTTCCCTGCACTGACCTCTTACACTATTCTGTTTTCTCTCTGCCAGCCTGCATTTTGTAATATCACAATTCAATCCATCACATAAAAAACTGTTTTCATACCTCATCACCTATTGCCTTGAGATAATGATAATCCATATTTGATATCGGGAATTTCATGGCTAATGTCATCAAATACTGTATATTTCTTTTAAGTATATGTTAGCAAAGAGCTGGATGTTAGTAACTGATAATGCTTGAATAATACATTATATAAGAGAATTCACTTTATCTCTCTAAATAATGGACCTGGTATCCATCTAAAAACAAGAATTTATATCACCATAAATTCCCTGCATAATTTAAACTTGTTGTTGTTACATTCATTGACGGGATGACAAAGGCCCACATCACTAGATTATGCTTATGTCTAAAAGTACAAAAACATCTTTTAATTTATCATAGTTGTTAGTTTCATATTATTATGCAGGGAATTTATGGTGATATATGCAAAGTGAGGAATAGACCAATTCAATATTAGAAGATTCAACAATCATTATCCATTGTAGTCAGAAGGTAAAAAATGTAAATAATGTATATATTTAAAAAGTGTGGCTCTAAAATAAAATTTAAAAAAATAAAAATTATGGCTCTATAGTTGACATAAAGAGCCTACACCAAAATAATATAGAACAATAGACAATACTATAAATGTATTTTATAAGCTATTTACATATTTATATAGGACTATCATTCTTTGTGTGCAATCTTAATTTGCTGAAAATTTACCTCTATTTCATATGCAGTTGAACTATTTCAATGTTGATTTTATGAAACTACATTACATTTATAACCTACTTAGAAATCCCTAAAAAGAGCATATATGTATGCATACAATGCAAAATACACAATAAATTTTGTTCTTTACCCTAGAGCCTCTTAAATATTATTTTTCATAGTTAACAACACACTCTTTTGTTCTCCCTTAAGAAATCTATCATTATTTCTTTCCTTTTGTAGGCTAGAAGAATCAACCACATAATACGATAAAATCATAACAGCATAATTTGAAGCACTAGAGCATAAAACATGATTTTACAAATATTATTTTAACAGTTGAAGATCCAGAGTTATGGAAGTTTTCCTGACTAGATATTGGAGTTTATCATTGTTTCATGTCTGGTTTTACCCTCTCCAGTTGCATCCAAAGGAAAATGGATAATTTTGAACTCCTGATCAAAAATCCAGAAAAAAATGTTTAAATAGATTTTATCTCACTTAAAATCAAGAAGATACAAATCAAAATCAGGGTGCTAAATAACTTAATATTTCAATATTTTAATTAAGAAGTCAGCATTGTTCACAAATATTGGAGTTTCCTGGATTTAATCTGAAACCAGGGGCACTTGGGTGGCTCAGTGGGTTAAAGCCTCTGCCTTCGGCTCAGGTCATGATCCCAGGGTCCTGGGAT
>ML105032.1:0-48583 GCA_003697995.1 Taxidea taxus jeffersonii | reverse complement strand
CATCATCATCATCATCATCATCATCATCATCATCATCGGGCTCTCTGCTCAGCAGGGAGCCTGCTTCCCTTCCTCACTCTCTCTGCCTGCCTCTCTGCCTACTTGTGATCTCTGTCTTTCAAATAAATAAATAAAATTTAAAAAACAAACAAATAAATAAATAAATCTGAAACCAGTCTTCATATTATGGGGAGAGGAGAGACAGAAGCAAGAAGCAGATCATTCCAGATTGGTAAGCGGCAGCTTTAATAAGCAAGGGAACTCACATACAAGACTTATCTTGGATGTTCACAAGACTATTAATCTTTGCACCTGCTCTCCAGAATCTTAAAAGTTTATACAGCATTTTAATGGGGTTTAGTAGCATATACTGTCTAGAAGATCTTCACAACACATTGTTCTTTAAAAACTGTGTTCTGGAAAATGTCTCCCAATGTGGGAATAGTGTGCAGAGCTTACATTCCAAGGACAAGGGAGAGGGTGAGGATCCTCTGATTGCTTTGGTCTAGCTTTCAGGTCAAGTTCTCTTTATTACTCCTTCCAATAGTCAACAATACCTAATGTTGTAGAGGACATAAAGCAAAAGGTATTCATAGACTGCTAGGAGAGGTGAAAAAGTTGCAACCTCTTGAGAATATTAGCTAAAGATACGGTACCCCTTTATCCACCAATCCACCCCTAGATATATAAACTAAAGAACTCATGTACTTACCCAAGAAGTCAAGTAAAAGAATGGCCATAGCAGACATCTTTATAATAGGAAAAACTAGAAAAAAATATAATTGTCTCATCAACAAAAGAATGGATAAATATATTGTGATATAATCACACAATTTAATACAAACAGCTATGAAAATAAACAAAATAAAACTTCAAAAATCAACACGGATAACTCTCAAGAAATGTTGACCAATAAACGTAAGATACAGAAAGTAAAATAGCAAGCCTACATAAGTGTGCTACACATCCGAGCACATGCCCACAGGCACACACAGACATGCACACATATAAAGAGTATGAAAGCATTCATGGGAATGATAGATCTCCAATTCAAGATAGAAGCTACCTGTGTCAGGCTTGGGGTAGCAGTTAAGTAGTACTTAAGTACTACTTACTACTTACTTGTATTATTTGTTATGTGTCCAAGGTTTTATAACTCCTAGAAGAGTATGTAGCACTAGCACAGATGAAAGATTCCTAGGGATTAAACTGTAGCATAGATCAAAGAGTA
Organism: Taxidea taxus jeffersonii; assembly: GCA_003697995.1. Taxonomy (NCBI): domain Eukaryota; kingdom Metazoa; phylum Chordata; class Mammalia; order Carnivora; family Mustelidae; genus Taxidea; species Taxidea taxus. Next base: position 47,352 of record ML105032.1, on the reverse strand, counting down.
ACAAGAGAGAACTCCTCTTATGAGGAACATTTAGGAGATCAAATCATTGCTTTGGAAGCAGAGAAGAGGTTTCTCACTCAGGATCTCATGTTGATACCCTCACCTAACCAAGATGGGGAATGTGGGGGAAAGAGTATGAGGAGCCCAACCCTCTGTGTCTGTGTGTGTGTGTGCAGATTATATGGCAGTTACTACTCAGCCATGTTTCATTTTCATATCCTTGAGTCAGATTAACACAGTTTCTGGGAAGTTTATCTACAAGCCCTAGTTTCCACATGTATTTATATTACTACATAGTACAAATCCTTCCATCATTTTGTAGTGGAGTGCAAAAGGTCAAACATGTAAAATGTAGAGTTGAGTTATTGCAAGGTTAAAGAAATGACCATAGTGAGTCTGCTGTAGGGAGAAATGCCAATCCCAAATCAAATTATAATGGGATTCTGGTTATTTCAGTTTCACTCAATCTCATGTTCCAACATGGATTTAGAAAATCATTGCCCATCTGAGCTGCAAAAGACTTCATGAAACTCTTTGGCCCAGACCCGCTCTGTCGGCATGTGGATAACTAAACCATTCCAGACAGATGCTTTTTTAATGGTTGGCCTCTGACTCTTCTCCAAGTTCTCCATGTTCCATTTAGTCTTATATTGCTTTTTAGCTTTTCAGTTGGAGAGGTGTTTTTTTCCAACATGGAGTACCATTTAAGTTAAAAAAAAAAAAAAAAAAGACCTTTTCTTCTATGTACCATCTAGTCTTTATATACAGAACTGTGATTGAGTTAATATAATTTCATTGATATAGACTAGGAAACAATACAATTTGTTTTTTTAATAAATTACAATCCTGGGGTGCCTGGGTGGCTCAGTGGGTTAAGCCTCTGCCTTCGGCTCAGGTCATGATCCCAGCGTCCTGGGATCAAGCCTCGCATGGGGCTCTCTGCTCAGCAGGGAGCCTGCTTCCCACTCTCTCTCTCTGCCTGCCTCTCTGCCTACTTGTGATCTCTCTCTCTCCATGTCAAATAAATAAATAAAATTGTTAAAAAAAAAAGATTCTCTTTAAAAAAATAAATTATAATCCTTTAGAAGTTGATAATTTAAAATTAGGTTGAACAAAGCATTTGATTGTGGTTGGTAATCATGTAGCAGCAGGGGGCTAGTCAGGATAATAATGAGGAAGGAAGAAATAATGTTTCTCTATGTTTAGAACCAACCCAAATCTTGTGGATTCTTAATTTCAGACCAAATTTAAATTGCCTTGTGGAGTTTGTTTACTCTTGGGCAGATATAACTTCCTGTTTCTCCAGGGGGAAACACAAGCTTTTCACAGTCCTAAAATAATCTCACAAGGCTTTGGGGGATTTTCTTTTGCTCTTATGAAACATTTTGGTAAGTTAAGGGAATCAATCATAAAAATATTAAATTTTGTGTTCCACAACATGAACTTTATCAGATCTTACAAAATGTATTCATCTCAAAAACTGATAAAAGAATCCTGAAATTAATATTAAACATGCATACATGGCAGTGTTAACATATTTTATTTCTAAGTTTCAGTACATATTTAAAAAAATATTCAGTAATAACACATAGCACCCCTTCCTAGAACCATACCATAAGCTCCACAAGGAAAGTGACATGTCTCTCTTAATCAGTCCATTCCAAGGTTTAACAGTGCCTGACCTATTCAGGCAGGAATTCACTGATTTTCTCATAATTATGGAAAACATGGACTATTTCTTTCCATAAAGGTATAGTATTTATTCTTAATATTCATGTTCTTTCTAACTAATGGTGTTAGGACAACTGGATATCCACACACAAAAGAAGGAAATTCAACCTGAACCTCACAATTACAAAAATTAATTCAGAGAACAAAAAAGCCCTAAAAGTCAGAGCTAAAACCATATAGACCCTGAAGAAAACATAGATATATACCTTCATGATCTTTGATTAGACAATTTCTTCTTCAATATGCACCAAAATTACAAGCAACTAAAAAAAAATAGATAAATTGGACTTTGTTAATAGCAAAAACTTGCATGCTTTAAAGAACACCATCAATTAAAGTCAACCCACAGAACTGTATACTTTAAGGAGGAAGTTACATGGTATATACATTATATCCTAATAAATTTGTTAAAATGTGAAATATGGATCAATTTAGATAAAATTTGGAAGATCTGAATAGCGAATATTATTAAAGTCTGCTGGAAGAATAAGAGGTTCTAAACGGAGAGATGGACTATGTCTATGGAAGACTACATATTGGTAAGAGGGGAGATGTCCTCTGCTAACTGACATGTAGATTCAATGAGATCCCAAAGTAAAACTTGAGGAAATTTGTTTGTTTTCATAGAAACTGGCAAGTTCATTTTAAAATTCATGAGGAAATGCAGAGGAACTGAAATAGCCAAACAACTTTTTTAAGAAGAATAAAATTGAAGAGCTAAAATGACCTGACTTCAAGATTTATTATAAAGCGACAGTAGATAAAACAGTGACATATTCATGCAGAGATAGCTAAATGTTCCTAGGCAGAAAAAAGTTGAGAAATAAATCATACATACATAGCCATCTTATTTTTGAGAAGGATATAAATAAAATTTACCAGAGGAAGTATTGTCTTTTCACCAAAGTACTGGGGCAATTGGATATTAATATGAAAAAAAAAAAAAAAAGAACTGTGATCTGGATCTTGCATGCTATATGCAAATTAACTTAAGGTGGACAATTAAACCAAATGTGGAACCTGAAAGTATATAGCATAAGAAGTAAACATAAGATATCACATCAAAAGCCTGATCTATAAAAGAAAAACTTGATGAATTGGATTTCATCAAAATTAAGATATTCTGCTCTTTGAAAGATACAAATGGATAAAATATTTAAAAATCACATAACTGATAAAATACTTCTATCCAGAATATGTAAAGAAACTCAAAACACAATAATAAAAAAATTTTAAATGGGCAAATATTCTTCACTGAACGAAGCTATATAAATGACAACTAAGCATATGAAAAGACACTCGATGTCATTAATCATAAGGGAAATGAAATTTAAAACCATTAGATACCACCAGACACCTGTTAGAACTTCCAAAATTAATTAAAAAGACTATCATTGATGGGGGAAAATCCTCATTCATTGCTGATGGGTGTATACAATAGTACATCCAACTTGGCTAACTATTATGTAGTTTTTAATTTAGGTAAAAACATGTCTACTCTATGACATAGCAATTCTACTTAGGTGGAAGAATGGAAGAAAAATTGTTCTATATGCTTCTTCAATAATATTCATAGACTTTTCATTCATAATTATTCTCTGAACTAGAAAAAAATTCAAATATCTATCTATATGAAAATCCATAAACAAATGGTGGTACATTTATCCAACAGAGCTCTAGACATCAAAATAAACATATGTATTTTATATACTACTATATACAATGACCAGGGTGAATCTCACAGACACAAGAGTGCAAAAAAGTGCATAAAATAGTAAATACTTAATGGTTCTCTTTATATGGAATTTAAATATTAGGACAACTCACCAAAGTTCTGGAAATATAATGATAACCTTTGTAGTTGGTGACTGAAAAGAAATGAGCCACAAAGAAACTTTCTGTGTTTAAAGGAAGAGTTTGACAATCGCTGTCATAGTTACAATTTAAATGTCCTATGGCTAAAAGACTCAAAGCCTTCTCAGTACTCTTAAAAATCTAAGAATACCCAGAAAAATGATGAAAATTTGCAATGCCAACAGTTAAGATTATTATATAATAATCTTGTAAAAGCCAGAGGACATTTTTACCAGCTCTAAACCACTAAGACTGGATTGATAAAATTAATCTGTGGTTTATCACACCTTCATGTCCTGAAGTAGTGTAGTCATGACCACTTAAAAATATACTACTATGATCCCCAACAACTATCCCTTTGGTAAAAAAAAATCTAAGGATTATTGCTAATAAGAATACTGGATACTTGTAAAGGAACAATTAATCCAATTTGGATCAGACTTTTTTCACTATTAACAGAAATTTTCAAGGTGAAAGTCTAAAATCTAAATTGTAATGCCAACCAAGTTGGAATTTATACAGAATAGCAATAAAAATATAGTCTAAAATATGTAAATCCTCATAAATCATGGAGTCCACAAATTCATCCTGAAAAAATTACTATATGAGACACACTAACAATTAACAGGTGTGTCACATTACAAATTCAAATAGAAAAAAATTTTAATAAGAAAGACTGGTGGTGTACCACTTTAATAAATCAGGTAAATAGAAAGTTAAGTCTAACAAAACATTCATTAATATGGTTACAGAGTCAAAGGCTACACAAAATAATCTCCACCTGCAAGAGCTTTAGGGTAAAGTCATGATTTTCAAATAAATAATTTGTAAATAGTGCAATATATGAAAATGAAGTATTTATGAAGGTGTGTATACTTATATTGTGTGTTTGTGTGTCTCACAGGTAGAGGGAAAGAAAAAGGTGTATCTCAAGAAGTGAGAAAGTTAAGAAACACTAACTTTATCAACTTAAACAAAAGTAATTTATTATACTTGGCTGTAAAAATTCAATAAATATGCTCAGAAAAGTAAATTCTCTCCCCAAAAGAAAAAAAAATGAAATAAAATGTATGTGAAACATTTTCCTTTAAGAAGAAAGCTTATGATCAAAGAGAAATTGTAAAGCAATTCATAGACCTTTATTTTTTTCAGATGAAGTATAATTACAGGGCCTCATCTCTCAGAAGATTAAGGTGGACATTAAGGGCTTAATTCAGAATACATTTTGCTATGCTTTTTTTTTTTTCATGGATTATAACTTCTCTATGCTTCCTGAAACACAAGATAAGAAAAAGAAGAGCTTTCTCATACTTACTAAAAATCCTGTCTTCATCATTTTGAAATATAAAAATATGGATAGGCTTTATATTTATGTAAAGTTTTGAGAAGTAGGTTTTTGATAATACATGAAGTCATAAAATATGGGTAATGTAAAATAAAATAAAAATTCATAAATTACCCCTGTGTATTCCTAAAATTTATAATAAATTCACAGAAATTTATAGTTTTTCTTCCCTTTTCTCTCTTCCCCTGAGTACTTTTTCTCTAATCATATATAACCCAGATATAATTTCTAAAGCTGATGAAGCATTTTATTCTGCTGATTCATTCCCTCTAAGCCAAATAAAATAAACGTATACATGCTTCTGCCTCCATTACTGGCCATGAGATAGTAACTACTAATGGACTATTAGCCTTCCTTCCACACACAATTCTAAGTAGGTATGAAGTACTGACATAATTTTTTGTAGCCATTGAGCAACAAAATTCAAGGAAATTCAAGGTGATTAGTTTAGTAACCACCCTGGATTTTTATATAGAGACATTTCCTAATGACTGTAAGAGAAGCTAGAAACCAAGCAAAGGACAAGGAGCTATTGAAATAAGGAGGTATACCCCAGTATTTGGTACTGCTGAAGCAGCTGGAGTCTGGGAGAAGGCACCAGAGAAAAAAGGAGCAATACATAAGTAGGAAAATACATCAATAGAACTTACCCAGGAATGCAAGGTCGGCTTAACATTATAACAAACATTCTAACATCCACATAAACTACTATATTAACAAAATAGAAGATAAACATAATTTTATCATTTCAGTAGATGCAGAAAAATAAAAAAAATCAGTATCTATTCATGATAAAAACTTTCAGGAAACTAGAAATAAAAGGGAACTTCTGCAAACTGATAACAAGCATGCAATAAAAACCTACAAGCTAACATTGTACTTAATGGTGAACTACTGAATGCATTCCCTTTAAGATAAAAAACAAGGCAAACCTACTCCTTAATATTTACTCAAGAAAAACAAAAAATTAGTCCCACAAAAGCCCATGAGCATCAATGTGCATAACAATTTTGTTTATATTGGCTTCAAACTGGAAACAACTCAAATGTCCATCAACAAGGAAATGTATAAAGAAATTGTAGTTAACTCACAAAGTGGCCATACTACCCATCAATACAAAGCAACTAACTACTGATGACAACATGGACTGATATCATAAACATTATGCTAAATGAAAGATGAATACAAAAAGAAAAGAATATTTTTGCAAGATTTTGTTGAGATGACATTCTGAAATAGTTAATGCTATTGCATATAGCATGTTTATACATATATACATGTATGTATATGTATATATATATACTATATAATAGTTAATGGCAGAAAGTAGTTCAATGGTTGCCTAGTGATGAGGATGAGGATGAGAATGACTGAAAAATATCCAGTGGTAATCTTCCTATTTGATGGAAATATTGTATATCTTGACACCAGTAAAGAATACATGGAGTTATACATTTGTCACAACAAATCCAGCTCTCTAGTAAAAATGTATGCCTTATATTGTAAATAAATTAGACCTAGGTAAAGTTAACTAACAAAACAAATATAAAACTTGTGCTCTTGAACTCTTCTGAACTCAAACATAATAACTTGGTTTGTTTTTACCTTGATACAATTATGATTATAAGAAACAGAAGCAACAATACTTCATGACCTGGTAGCTCATGGAAAGACCTTTGGGTTTGCTAAAAGCAGGCTGTATTCATTCCTACAAGTAAGTATTAGGTGTATGCAATCTGTCTGGAACTATGCAAGAGGCAAAGGATATAGAGATGCAGAGGATATTGTGTTTTCAGAAGTTTAGTCTAATAAAGAACTAGGACACTAGGACATTTGGTGATTCAACCTTACTAAGTTGCAGTTTCCACAAATGGAAACAAGGGATATTAATACGTATTTCACAATGAGTGTCTAAGGATAAGATGAGGTAAAGTACATAAATCAATAATCCTAGAAAATAATACAGGCTCAATAAATTGTAGTTTGAAAAATTAGTAGAAAAATAAAAGAAAAAAGGTCTATATGGCAAAAAGAATAGAATTTTATTTTTAAATGATAGTAGTGTAGAAATGATATAAAATATATCACAAAACACACTGGCCCAAATAGATGGGCATACTCTTTAGAACTTCTAAAGAATAGATTATAACCATGTTATATAAACTTGTAGAGAATATAAAATAGTAGAAATTTCCTAATTTGTTTAGTTGATGTGACTTTGTTACTCAAACCTGATTAAAATAGCTTACAAAAGAATAAACTATAGTACACATTGACATAAATGTAAATGTACTTATTCTAAATAAATTATTAGTAACTCAATCGCAGAATATATTAAAGTAATACAGCATGATGAATGATTTTTCCAGGAACACAAAGACAGTTCAACATTAGGAAATCCATTAGTACTTTTTTGGACATTAAATAATTTAAATAAGGGAAAAAAATGTAAGGATCTCTAAGGATTCCAGAAAAGCAAGTAATAAAATTGAACATCCATTTTGATTTTTAAAAGCTTTTAGTAAATTAGAAATTAAAGACTACATTATAACCACTACTTTCAATGCTTACCTTATGCTTAGAAAACCTAAGATAATCACTTGATAAATAAACAGAATACTTCATTACAAACATCTGAGTATATACATATGATAAATGTTTTTTAAAATCATGTTATCCTTTGTTCCAGAGAAACACAATTTTAAAGGCCCCAAATATGAATTATGTAAGAATAAATTTAATAAAACTTTGGGATTTGTATAAGAAGTGGAAAGGCTTCACTTAGAAACTTTTTAAAAAATGAAGAAAAGAGAAAAAAATAATATAATACCAAATATTTTCCAAATTAATTATTCTTTCTGGAATTATCATTGTTTATCATGTACTATGTAGTAATTTCTAACATTGTTTTCTGGTTCTTTTGTAGGAAACATCTATATATCTTTCAAAACCAAACACAAAGTTCTCTCCCTCCCAAACTTTTCATGAAGGTCTCAGTGATTCTGTCCTCAGGCCTTCTACAGCTCTTTCTCTGGACATCTCAATTTGCTGTTGTTGTTTCCTGACAGTCATTTTACATGTCTTTTGCTCTCTCTCACCAAGGGTCATTAACTGAGCCTAAATCATAGTAGGCATAGATACTTAATACTTTTTTTCTGACTAAATATTTAGCACCTGAATCCATATAGAAAGTTTTCTGGATTATTGTTCATGGGCATTGTTTCTCATTTCAACTATTTCCAGAAATATTTAAAGCCTAAAAAAAAATTACATTATGTATAGTTAGAATTCAACAGATTCTCTGGTGTTACATCTCTTCACAAAATCTGTCACTTTCTCCCAATGCTTATGCCAAATGTTTGGTAGTTTCTGAGTTCTGAGAATGCTATCCCTTCTTCCTTTGCCTACATCTGAGTTCACCTGAAGCTATGACAAACAACTTTTTACATGCTGAAACCAACCCACCTCAGTGCCTCTCTGCTCTTCCACCTGTAGGATGTCTCAGACACCAAGGGAGCTTGTTGCAAGGTGCACTCGAGGGTGTCAATATTCCAGCCCTCCTCAGCCTCCAAAGGGACAATCCTAAAGTGTGCTCCACATAGTTTCTCAGTGATCATCTTGACATAACTGTACTTTGCAATGACTTTTATCCCTTTCTTCTCATCCTCCCCACTCCTTCACATGTGCTTCCTGAGATCAGCTCCTCAGTAGACAACATGCTCCAGTCCTTGACTCAGGTTGGCATTGGGAAGACTCAAAACTAAGGTTTGTTTTTCTGAGGGGGGGATTAAGGGGCATTTGGGTTATTTAGCAGGAGGTTACACTTTTTGCTTTTGTCTCTATCATATTCCAATAAATCTTCTGGATTCATTTTGCCTTAGTAGTTCTCTGAATGTCTTCTCTTCTTCTTCAATCCTCTTTCCTCTACGTGCAACTACCTTGTTCCATATTTATAAAAAATGGAGTCCAAATCAGGTAAAAAGAAATACTAAATATAAAAAAAGAGGAAACAGGAAGAGCAAGGTAAAAGCAAAAGGAATCTCTTCTTTATTTTCTCTCTCACTCTTTCTTTTAGTTTTGTAGCATTATCACCTCAAAAATGTTATTGAATAATATAAATTTAGTTTTTATAAGCCTAATTGAAATGTGTTACATTCAATCCATTGAAAACATAAAGCTAAGACTAGAACAGTACATTCCGTTAACCAACTTTCCACCCACACATTGACTACAGCACATTAAGGAAATTATTTGGCTTATATCACTGAAGGAAAAAAAATAAAGCTTGAAGTCCTTACATTCCTGTGTGTGTGTTAACATTTGCACAAAAATTTCAAAGATTCTATGTCCAAGAATCAGTCTATTATTGTTTTAGCCTGCTTTGAGCATCTTGCCATTTAATGATGCATTTTTAAATATTATCTATAATCTCAGAAGAATTTCATCCAAAGTATTTTAAATCCACACTGTATTTTTGCATTGGCTAAAATGCACATTCCTACAGGGTGTCAAAAATACTTATTGAAAATTTTCAATACAATTCATAACAAACTTCCTAATTCTGTGTTCTTGAAAGTTCTTTGACAATTTCTTAAAATTTTCATATCATCGAATATATTTTGCTTTTGCCCAGTCAATTAGTATTGACAATATGCCAACAATAGACTTCTTACTATTATAAATGCTTCTACTATCTGGCGAATTCAATACACCTACTGTTTCTTAGAATTAAATTTGCCTCTACACTTATGAATAGTAAACTATTCTTTCTAAAGGTTACAATGTTCTTTAAATGCAGGTGTTGGAATTTCTTTCTGGCATTCAAAAGTATCAAAGAATAAGCTTAAAGGTTTTACATTTTCTTTTAAATGGTCATCTACTTTGTAAATTCTCTGTTTACATTGACCATCAAAAAAATAATCTCACTAGAAAATATAAAGCCTCTAGATTGCTTTGAGAGGCCAGAAACTATTCCTCTATATTAGTAAATTTTTAAAGTCATGGGATTTATAATGTTTCACTAAAATTTGGGTGAATTATTTTGAAATTTCAATAAATTATATTTTTTCATGTGTTTTTTTCTTTCTTTCTCTGAATCATAATATCTGCTAAGTATTTAATTTGATAGCCTTCTCAGAAATGTGAACAATAAATGTCACTCTAAACTCAGAAAGCTTTTACTATAAGTAACAATATTTTCTATGTAGCACCTAATAAAAGAGCACTGAAATATAAGATATTGGAAAATTAACAGATGTTATAAAGGGAACTATACTGAAGGCAAAGAGGATCTTCTCTTGCTTTTTTCTTAGATCATTTATCTTTTTTTTTTTTCTTTTTTTTTCAGGACTGTTCTCTTGGGCTTCCTCTTTTCTCGTACCCTATTAGCAGTTTATAAAAATGACAGCCTCTGCCTCAAGCAGGTTAGTTAGACCATGGTAGTGTTTCAAGAAAGAAAAATATTTTAAAAAAGAAAGTTATCGAAACTCTGCTTTTTTTCATTAAAGAGAGAACTTTCTCTTTTTGTATTATTTGCTATCATCTTTCATCTATAGTTACAGTATTACATAATACCCTGAAGGTCAAGATTAGGGCATAGACTTAAGAAAAAGGGAACCACCAGATTACACAGTTTGGATCTAACCCTGACTTCAGTTAAAGGCTATGAAGAGTCCAGCCTTGCTCACCAAAGCAAAAGACCACACAGAAATTTAGGAGTCAAAGCCAAAGCCATAGAGCAATGTTCTAAAAAGAAGCCATTTAATAGAATTGCTCGTAAAACTTTTTAAACACCCAAAATCTTGTTTGACCTGGTGAATTAGGTTGCCTAAGAATTAAACTCAGGCAGCCGAATTTTTTTTTAACTCTACAGATGATTCAGATGTGCAGCCAGGATGAGGATAACTGGTCTAGCATATGATAAAAAATGTGCATTTTCATTAAATGACATTTCCCCATGAACTCTTTATGGAAGTTACTACATAAAACTTCCATGGCTCTGATATGATGGTAGGTACATGGACGAAGTTCCATGATAAAACAGAATCTGATTTCAATAAGTTTTGTACAATTGATTGACTTTTAATATCCTCCCAGGATATGGATATGATATATCCACCAAGTCCAGATATTAGATACTCTATCTAACATTACTGCTCTAACTGCAAGATTCAAAAAGATGGACAAATGAATTGTAAGGTAGCATATAACTCTATTTTTAAAAATTGCTACAAAGGATATATTTTATTCATGAATACTTCTTTTTTTTAAATTATTATTATGTTCAACTAACCAGCATAAGTACATCATTAGTTTTTGATGTAGTGTTCAACAACTCATTAGTTTCATATAACACCATCATCACAATACATGCCCTCCTTAATGCTATATAACTCTGAATTATATTCTACTTTGTACATTTGTTTTTAATTTAATAAATGAATATTTTTCAAAGATTTCATTCATTTATTTGAGAGAGACAGCATGCACAAGTGGGGTGGTGGGGAAGGGGCAGAGGGAAAGGGAGAAGCAGGCTCCCAGGGATCCTAATAGTTGAATTTTTGAGTGTATATTGATTTTGTTGTAATCAGTTTTGTTAATCAGACTTTTTTATAGATTTATGCTGCCATTTTAAATATAATTTATCCCATTATTCTAATTTAGGATGGATTTTTATTATTAGTGTTCCCTGCCTTGCATTTAAAATTTTTATCTCGGGGTACCTGGGTGGCTCACATCGTTAAGCATCTGCCTTTGGCTCAGGTCATGATCTCTAGGTCCTGGGATCAGCCCCATGTCAGGCTCCCAGCTCAGCAGGGAGTCTCCTTCTCCCTCTTCCTCTGCCTCTCCCACTGTGTGTGTGCTTTCTCTCTCTCTCTCAAATGAATAAATAAAATCTTTTTAAAAAATAAAATAAATAAAAATAAAATCTTTATCTCATGACTCCCCTTGCTCAGGAGAGTCAAGGGTAACAATGACATGATTTGTCTGATTATCCAAATTGTGGCATTATTAATATTTATGACAGGATTATAGGTATAAATTTGAACCACTCCAGAGAATTGGGACATGCAGTTACCTGCTTGGTGGTCTTAAACTAATGTCTAGATCCCTAAGGAGAGTACCTATTTTAGTTGTTTTAATAAGTAAAACACCTTTCTTATTACAAACAAGCATGCTTAATATGTTTTTTTAATCTTAATGATTACACGTTTCCAAAATCTGTCATTGCTTATTAAATAGGTGGTAGAAGCAAAAATACGTGTAAGTTAGAGACTTTTCTGGTGTCATCAATCTCTTGGAATCTTTTGTTAGTTATAGTCTTACCATCAGTGGCCAGAAAGGATACTACAATAAGCCACTCTACCCTCATTGAAAGAAGGCACATGTACACATTCTCTCTCAGACCAGAGTCACATAGGTTTTTGCCATTAAGCTTTCAGCAGAGAAATATGCTGAATTCACTATTCCAATTCAAAAATCTTGTGACAAACTATGACATAGCTGCCAGTTCTCCCCCAGATTTTATAGACTACTATAAGCTATCTTTTTCTGAAATTGATTTTCTTCAGACTGATCAAGAAAAGGATGTGACATTTAAAGTTGTTTTTATTTTCAGATGTCGGGCATAGAGAATCTATATCAGACTCAGACACAGACATATATTATCCCCTGGATTCTATCTTGGCACTGGCAATCCCTGTCAAAAGTGAAAATATATATTCTTTGACATTTTAAGCACCATGTAAGGACTTCAACCAATTTTTTTCAGAATAACTTTGTAGACCCAAACATAGAATCTGTACTCTCTATTGATCTCTATGTGCTTATAAAATAAATCATAACATTTATTTTTTTCTAAAGTGACTGAGGATCCAAAGGTGTATGACAGTATACAGACACATTTTTTCAGGGTTAGAAAAATGTTAAGAGCTAAGGGGCAGATGACCCTGGACAGTAAAGGGAGAAATGCCTGACCAACCCAACCAGGCCCCTGGAGTCAAACCCATAGATCTCAGGCTGATACAAATCTTTTATTTTTTTTTTAAGATTTTATTTATGTATTTGCCAGAGAGAGCATAAGCAGGAAGAGGGGCAGGCAGAGGGAGAAGCAGGCTCCCCGCTGAGCAAGGAGCCTCATGCAGGACTCAACCCCAGAACCCTGGGATCATGACTTGAGCCAAAGGCAGACACTTAACCAACTGAGCCACCCGGGCATCCCTGATTCACATCTTGAAGCAGTCCTATAACTCAGCTCCCACCCCTCAGCCACACTTCTCCAGGACCCAAAAGAAGACAAATCCTAATGTGCCTCTGAAGATTAATGCACACTGACATCAGTCACCTGTGAATCCTAAAGTAGGCGAACCCCAACCCACCCAGCTATGCCTGGGAGTAGTCTTACCCACTCAGGAACCTGGAAGGGGCATATCTATCCATGCCTTGAGGGATGGATACTTTTAGAATTTCAGTTTCTGAAGCCACATTGTGACTCTGTTCTAGTCCTTCTCAGCTGTGGTCAGGGCCAGTTCCACCCACCCAAGGACTTGCCCAGTGACATATCAGAAGCCCTCCTGGGCTAGAGATCCAGAAGGAGCTGCACACATTCATGTACCTGGTAAAAGCCCACTGTCTGTAAACCTCAAAAAATACCACTGTCCCAGTGTCATCCCTACAAACCAAAGTTTTGAAAGGTATCCTATCCACCCACAGACCAGACAAAATCTATACCAAGGATCAGCTATGTGATTGGCTCCAACCCTGTTCTACTGTGATTAGAAACAATACCATCAACCTGGGACCTGACAGAAGAAATATTAACTTGTTAAAACCAGTCTGTAAACACTAAAAGTGATATTAGCTTCCTTGAATGCACAGATACCAACACAAGGCTACATGGTTCTTGAAGAGTCAGGCAAACATGACACAACTCAATGAAACTAACAAACATCTAGTAATCAACCCCAAAACTGGGAAATTGAAAATGTAGAAAATCACAAATACTTTGAAATTAAAAATCACACTCCTGAACAACCAGTGACTGAAAGAATAAAAACCAAAGGGAAGTAAAAAACATATTAAGACAAACAGAAATAGGATCACAACATACCAAAACTTATAGGATACAGCAAAAGTAGCTCTGAGAGGGAAGTTTATAGTGAAATCTGCCTACATTAGGAAAAAAGAAATACCTCAAAAAGAACCTTATTTTACATATCAAGAAAGTAGAAAAAACAAATTAAGCCCAAAGTTAGCATGATGAAGGAAATAACAAAGACCAGAGCAGAAGTAAATGAAATATAGACTAGAAAAACAATAGGAAAGACCAACAAAATTAAGAGCTGAAAGATCAACAAAATTAAGATTAACATATAATCTACTAGCTCAAGTAAATAAAATTAATATTAAAGAAATGATATACAGGAATACAAAGGATCATAAGAAACTATCAACAATTACCTGACAATAAGTTAGAAACCTAAGAGAAATGGATAAATTCCTAGAAACCTACAACCCACCAAGAGTAAATCATGAATAAATAGAAAATCTGAACAGATCAATAATAATTAAGAATGAAAAAGCCCAGGACCAGATGAGACCCTAGGTGAATTCTACCAAACGTTTAAAAATGTTTTGGTGACAGTCTTTTTCAGACTCTTCCAAAAAACTGAAGAGAAGGAAATACTTCCAAACTTATTTTATGAGGTCAGCATTATTACCCTCCTAATAAAGCCAGATAAGAACACTACAAGAAAAGACAATTATAAGCTATTATCTCAGATAAATATAGATGCAAAAATCCTCAAAAAAAAAAATACTAGCAGTCAATTTGAAAGCACATAAAAAGGATCAGACATCATGATCATATAGGATTTACCAACATACATATCAACAACATATCAAATAATAAAAGTAATTCACCATATTAAATTAATGAGAATTAAAAGTGTAAGATAACCTCAAGAGATGCAGAAAAAACATTTTATAAAATACAGTACACTTTCATCATAAAAACTCTCAACCATTAAGTATAGAAAAAATGTAGCTCAACATAACAAAAGCTATATGTGACAAGCTCACAGCCAACATCATACTCAATGAGGAATGCTTTAAAATTCTTCCTAATATCAGGAACAAGACAAGAGTGCCCATTCTCACCACTCTTGCTCAACATAGTACTGGAAGTCCTACCCAGAGCAATTAGGTAAGAAAAGGAAATAAAAAGTCAACCAATTGAAAAGCAAGGATTGTCTCTGTTTGTTAATGATGTCATCTGATATACAGAAAACCTTAAAGACTCTACCAAAATACTGTTTGAACTGACAAAAGATTCAATACAGCTGCAGGATACAAAATCAATATACAATAATCAGCTGTCTCTGTATATAGTAACAATTAAATATCTGAAAAGAAATTAAGAAGGGGCACCTGGGTGGCTCAGTGGGTTAGGGCCTCTGCTTCGGCTCGGGTCATGATCCCAGGGTCCTGGGATCAAGCCCCGCATCGGGCTCTCTGCTTAGTGGGAAGCCTGCTTCCCCTCTCTCTCTGCCTGCCTCTCTGCCTACTTGTGATCTCTGTCTGTCAAGTAAATAAATAAAATCTTAAAAAAAAAAAAAGAAATTAAGAAAATAATCCCATTTAGAAAACATCAAAAATAATAAAATACTTAGAAATAAATCAAACCACAGATGTAAAAATTCTGTATATTAAAACTATAGACATTGAAGAAATAAATTAAAGATAAATAAATGGAAAGATACTCCATGTTATGGATTAAATTAATACTGCAAAAATGTTTGTATTCCTCAAATGGACCTACAGATTCAAAGCATTCCCTAAAAATTCCAGTGGCATTTTTCATAGTAAAAAAGAAAACATTTCTAAAACTTGCACAGAATCATAAAAAATTTTGAAAAGCCAAAGCAATCTTGACAAAGAACAAAGCTGAAGGCATTATTCCTTCTGGATTTTAAACTATATTAGAATGCTGTAATAATCTAAACAGTATAGTTCTGGCATAGAAATAGACATATAGATAAAGAGAATACAATACAGAACCCAGAAATAAATCCACATATGGTCAACTAATCTTTGATAAGGGCACCAAGAATACACAATGGAAAAAGAATAGTCTCTTCATTAAATGGTGCTGGGAAAATTAAATATCTACATGCCAAAGAATGAAACTTAGTCCCTATTTTATAAAATTCACAAAAATGAACTTAAGTAAAATGGATTAAAGATGCAACACCTTGGTGGCTAAGTCAGTTAAGCATCCAACTCTTGATTTTAGCTCAGATCGTGATATCAGAGTTGTGGAATCCAGTCCTGCATGGGGCTCCATGCTCAGTATGGAGTCTGCTTAAGATTCTCTCTCTCTCTTTCCCTGAACCACTCCCCTGCTTTCATGCTCTCTCTCTGTCAAAAATACATGCATACATCAATAAAATCTTTAATAGATGAATTAAAGACTTAAATGAGGATCTGAAACAATAGAACTCCTATAAGGAAACACAGGAAAAATGCTCCTTGATGTGGATCTTGCTATCATCCTAAATTAGAGCCATCCTAAGTTATGATTTCATTAAGCATAAATATTGCTTCAAAATTTTCAAATGAAGATTAAGACTTATTTCCAACTCTCAACCTGATTTGTTTTATTACCTAGTCACTTAATATATGCAGATATATTGGTTTCTATCTTTTTAAAGAAATGTTTAAGAACAATACACTTTGGTCTACTCACTTGACTGTGAGCTCCTATCTTACTGATCATAACATTTCCAGAAAAGTATATAACATACACAAAGTTCCCCCCAAAATATATAAAACTTAACTGAGTTCATAAAAATGATGTAAATGGTAGTGTGAATTAAATAAAAGAGATAATATATGTAGCATCATTTAGAAACATATTGAAAATTACATTTTCAAATATATATGTACATTAATTTAGTGGTTTACTTCAAAATAAAAAAAAATTAGACCTTTTATAGCTAGAGAAAGTATTTTAAACTATAGGTTTGCTACTAGACCTATATTTCTTACACCTTTGTCTCTGAATTTTCCAACCAGAAAGCCTACAAAGTTGAAATGTAGGGGTCTTATAAGCTCTTAGTGATGCAGATGCTTTGAAAATGTAAATGAAAATGCAATAGAAAACTTTTGGAAGAAGGTATCACTGTGGTAAACACAACTTTGCCTCTGAGTTAAGCAGCAGTTGGTTACTTGAAGAACAACTTAAGAGACTTTCTACTTAAAATTTAAAAATAATGTTTTTAAATCTTAATGTAATGATTCAAATGTGTAAAATTTTTAAAGCAATTGCCTCTTACATGATACAAAGAGTTGGAAATTGGTTTGGGTGAGGCTGTCTTTTTGTCTTAAAAATAGTCCAGGTATGAGAAGAGTCTTAAATAATAACTTGTTTATCCCCTTCTAGGGGAAAGGAACAAAACAAAACAAATACAACAAAAACCTAAAACACCTTCATCAAAAAAGACCTGAACACTTACTAAGAGAGAGGAGACAAGGAGAGGATGGGAGAGGAAAGTGGTGGTTCTACTCAGGGTGCAACCCCGCCCACACACCCACACACAAGGCATACTTAACTGCCAACACAAGCTTCAAAGCTCTCCATCTTTGCTGTCTGGCAGCATCCATCACTGATGCCAGGCATTTTGATCCAAGGCCAAGGATAGGTTTGCTGCTGATATTGGTTAGAAAGGCAAAGAAAAGGTACTTCAGGGGAAAAGAGGGAAATTAACAGTTTTATTTATCTTTAAAATCAAGATTGTAAAGATTTGTATTCTTGTCCTATTAGGACAAAACCTGCTTTTGCTGCTCTAAGAGTTAAAACTGTACAAAATTGGGGGCGCCTGGGTGGCTCAGTGGGTTAAGCCTCTGCCTTCGGCTCAGGTCATGATCTCAGGGTCCTGGGATTGAGCCCCACATGGAGCCCCGCATCGGGCTCTCTGCTCAGCGGGGAGCCTTCTTCCCCCTTTCTCTCTGCCTGCCTCTCTGCCTACTTGTGATCTCTCTGTCAAGTAAATAAATAAAATCTTAAAAAAAAACTATACAGAATTGTCTAATATGTTTGCTAAGTGTATACTAAGAAACAAGCTATTTTCATTTTGGAACTTATTAATGAGTTCTGAAAGGTGTTTGAACCCATACATCATTTTAAAGCCACATAATTTGTATTGCTGAGGTTTAAGACTCAAAGAAAGAAAATTATCTCAAGCTGAAACCTTAACTACCATGTTTCAACCTGGAGGAACTTTTTAATCAGAAATTCTAATGGATCTTTGACAATAAGGTTAGAAATAAAGTTGCTTTAACTCAGGAGGGTACCTACTAAATGAAAGAGAACACAGCTAATTGCATGGAAATTGCTTTATATACAGTACCTGAAACATGGTATTAGTCATTATGGATGATGACAGATGGGTCATGATGCTTTTGCTCACTTTAGCATTGCAATTGCCAAACAGGATTCATTAATTTTCACATTTCCATATGAATGTTCTCATCTATAGTATTTAACAAGCTTTTCCTTTTACCCTATTTTGTAAGTTGTTTACCTCCTGCAAATGATGTAGTAGGCAGAGATAACCAATTGAAAATAAATGCTAAGAAATATAATGAAAAATAGGTTTCTATTCATGTGGTCAGAAATGTGGAAATTAGTCCTGATCTATTCTACTTAAATTTAAGTATCTCCGTGATGATAAAGTCTATTAAAATGGGTAGTTGATGTTCTTCCATTAGAGTTCTCCCTCTTTTGGTAAAATTCACAACCATAATTGATCAATGGCAACTTCTGAATGAGTTATTTCCTAAAAAGTACAGGTTAGTGTCCTATGGTTGGCTTTAAATGCCATATTTTGTGGTTTTCCTACCTTGCAAAGACACAATAAGACTTAGGTCCACCCTAAATAAACACTTTAATAAATGCTGAAAAGCAAAAATGACCTGTTAGTTGAAAGCCATCTATTAGTTCTGCAATGAGCTTTCACAAATATGATTTTATTTCTCACAACTAAACAATGAAGCAACTAAAGAAAAGATCATTATCTCTATGTTATCAGCAGATCATTGAAGCTCAAGAACTAATGACTTAAGTCATACCTGCAGCTGAATGAAAATAGAACACATAGTCTTTGGCTACTGCTTCAAGAATATTTTCCCTATGCCATATTTAATCTTAATTAATTCCCTGTGTTTTATAGCAAAACAATAATTTGAGAGAAAAGGAGAAAAGACAAGATGAGCTAGTGTTTACTGTACTAGGTATTATTATACACTGGTTATGGGAGTATCTTACTGTTTTTTCTTTCTTTTTAATCTTGTTCCTATAAGATACATGTTTAGAAAGCATATTTACAATTAGATCAAAAATTCATTTTTATCCTTTAATTCTGTAACTTTATAGGACAACCCGATTAGAGAAATTTCAGAAACACTTTTCCTTTGTTCACCAATCATCAAAATAATCTGTTGATTCATTTGCAGTTTCTAAAGATGACTAATGATATACTTTCTTACATTTTTAAAAATGTTTTGAATATCAATATAAACTCATGGATTTACATTTTATTTATATTTAATTACAGTTATTATCCTTACTGCTGATGCTCAAGGTATCCCAAGTGGGCACTATGAGTATATGAGTCCAATGGGAGATGTGTACACATACACACACAGACACACACACACACATTCACATCTTTTGAGTTACTTTTTGAATATGGTATAATTTGTTCTTTCTTTTTTCTTAAAGATTTTATTTATTTATTTGACAGATCACAAGTAGGCAGAAAGAGAGAGGAGGAAGCAGGCTCTCTGCTGAGCAGAGAGCGATCCCAGGACTATGGGATCATGACCGGAGCAGAAGGCAGAGGCTTTAACCCACTGAGCCACCCAGGCACCCTGTATAATTTGTTCTTTTGCATGTGGATAGATAATGTTTTATTTTTATTTTTTAAGATTTTATTTATTTATTTGACAGACGGAGATCCTAAGTGGGCAGAGAGACAGGCAGAGAGAGAGGCGAGGAAGCAGGCTCTCTGCTCAGCAGGGATGTGGGGTTCGATCCCAGGACCCTGAGATCATGACCTGAGCTGAAGGCAGAGGCTTTAACCCACTGAGCCACCCAAGTGCCCTAAATAATTTTTTTAAACACCATTTTTTTCATTCATACATTAAAATGCTAATTATTTACCAGGGATTAAAAAAATACCTTGTATATATTAATTCACCTAAATCTTACAAGATAGTTGTCACTGTTATTTTATGGATAAAGAAACTGAGGCACAGAGATTTCAAATAGGACATATAGCTAGAGCATTGAAGCTGAGATTCAAACTCAGGAAACTCCTTGTTCCCTGCTTTTCTTTTTTTCTTTAAAGATTTTACTTATTTGAGAGAGAGATGAGGAGAGGCAGAGAGAGAAGGAGAAGCAGACTCCCTGCTGAGCAGGGAGCCCTACTCAGACTTGTGGCTTAATCCCAGGACCCCAGGATCATGACCTGAACAGAAGACAGACACTTAAATGACTAGCCACCCAGGTGCCCAGTCTCTGCTTTTCATTACATTATAATAAGCACCTTTCTAATAACAATATACAGAGCACTAATAGGTCCTTTAATCCTGTTCTAATTAGAGAAGACTGATAGAAAACAGAAGACAAATCTCTGCCCCTGTTGTGCTTACATTTTAATCACAATTCTGACAATAAATAAGGCGACAAATAATTGGTATGAAGGAAATGAACCGGTGGTGCTATAATGACAACATACATGAGGTAAGGTGGAGGAATCTTCTTTATATAATGGCAGGCAAAGAATGCCCTTTCTGAGAGCTGAGGTTGGAGCTACAACATGAAAGATGCATGTATGACAGAAATAGGAGGAGCCAGAAGAAGAGTTTTCCATACAGAGAGACCAGCAATCAGAATATTTGAAATGAATGTTGATCAGTATGATCAGTATATAATAAAGAATTTGGCCTCTCCTCCCAAAAAAGTTTGGCCTTTGACCTTGGCTTCTCTGAGGTACTCTATGTCACACCTGATGAGAATGACTTTGTTTTGGGTGGGGCGGGCCTCACAGGCATTGATTTGTATAATATGAAAGAGCCTGACACATTGCCTGGACATAGTAGGTCAGTACTATAGTAGCGGACTTGTCATTACTTCCAGTGTAGCCTCTAAAGTGGAAGGGCAGAAGAAAAGGATGAAAGAGAAGGGAGAATCAGAAATAAAAGGCACCTATATTGAATATCCTTAGGATATTCTGATATGAAAGAATGCCTTCTGTGGTAATGCCCCTCTGCTGCCTCATCCTTACTGCCATGAGAATCATTGTCTTAGTCCAAGTACTCTCAAACTAACACACTTGGGAGAAATTGCTGTTTTTTCGATTGTTTACTCTTTAGAGGACATACAAATCTTCCCTTGACTTCTAGCAACAGTGCATTATACAGTCATATTTTTCTTTAACAATGTGTGATTCAATAATAAATTATTGATTATTTCAATAATATAGTCATTTACATTCTGTCTTCTCTTAATTCATTGCATATTTTTATTATTATGCATTTCTGGTTGTTATTAAAGTTTGATTTCAAGATCACTGAGATCACTAATACAGTACTTGGAAATGTGGTATTGCCCTCTTTAATGTTTGTTAATCTTGCTTTTTTTCAATCTCCCCATTCTTATTCTACTTAGATCACATCTTAGGGCTGGGTCTATCCAGGCCAGTTATTTAACCCTTCCCAGTCTCAGCATCTACACTGAAAATAAAAGGATGAGAACTATGTTAGATGTTATAGGTCAGAGTAGGATTAGATATATAGACAGTAAGGTGCCAGAACAGTGCCAAGCATAGCTTTCAGTATATATTAGCTCCACTTTCAATCACTAAATTCAGTACAAGGCAGAAATCTGTATATACAGTGTCAACTATATTAAAAAAAAAAGAAATGAGTATATGCATTTCTTCGACTATTCTTTCTTCGACATATTAGAATCGACTAAAGTCGATTCTAACATGACCAGAAAATTCAGTGAATTGGGGCATACCATTCTGTTTTTAATGTTCTGTTTGTTTTATATTTGGAATTAAAAAGGAAAGAGATACTGGTTTTGTTAATGATTTTATTATTAATAGTAACAAATCTAATAAATTTATTTAGTCTAAAAAAGTACATTGCCAAGTACTTTGATGTCACATATCCAAACTATTTTGATTAATAATAAAAACCAAATGTGCAAGATACTGAAATTATTTTTGTTTGAATTATCTCATTTTACTCTTAAAACAACCTATGAGCTCATTGCTTAAACTACTTGGCATAAAATGTCCATTGTATCTCAGAGTTGTAATCTGGCTTTTAGGAATACAGCTAGTAAGAGGCAGATCTGGGATTTTAACCTGAGTGTTTTGGCTCTAAATCTTATTCTTTTTACTCCACCTTATAATTTTTAATTGTGCTGGATAGTTTTCAAGCCCTTTGCATCTACAGAGGCAATTTGTTTTCCCCACACTATCTCTATATTTTATATACCAGAATTGTATGCAGAGAATCATGAGCCCTATTCGAGGAATATAGTTCAGTTCTGACCCCTCCCCAACATCATGCACTTTATTCCACTGGTTTGCAAAACATTTAAGGCTCTTGCTTGAGGTCATTCAAGAGCACTTCCTTTGTGTTGTTATCATAGTTTAACAAGTTGTTCCCATAATTTCACTTGGCCTTGGCATTTCTGCCTGATCTCCAAAGACCTGCCCTGACACTTTCAACTTGTTCTGATTTCCCTATGGCTTCTCCTCAGACCTCAAAAATTATATAATGCATTCCTATCGATGCAAATAACCAAAATTGGCATTCACTTTCACATGCAGCTGGGCAAAGATGAATGGAACAGTTTACAGGGCCTAGGAGAAAAGCAAAGCAGAAAAAAAAAAAAAAAAGAATTAAGCATTTGAGACTAATCTTTGGGAAAGGTAGTTTTAGATCTTCGTATACTTCACTCAGTTCATACTATTAAGAAAATGGGAGAATATATAATAGGAGCTGAGTTTCCTAACAAGCCACAGGAACAAGTTTAAGATTTACGAAAGAAGTTTACAAAGCTAAATTCCTGATTTGGGATGTACCAGTGGTAATAGCAATGAAACTTGTAAATAACCAACTTTGGAATGGTTCTTTCCCCACACTTCTTATTTAAGTATTTCCAATGATGGTCTGTAGGAGTAGACCCCACAGATCCATTCTGAATTCCAGTATTTTCTTGGATTGCAGTTGTTGTCTTCCTTGACAGTGTCCCCAATATTTTTCAGTGTATAGTATAACCATCAATGTAAGATATCAACCTGGTCCCTCTCTTGACTTGCTTGAAAGCCTGCTCCCACCACCATGCACAGAACTCTAACATTTAAGGATTATTTATAATAAAGTTGTCCAAATTTTTACTTATAAGAAAGGACAAAATGCTGGCCAGGGGATGTAGCTCAGTGGAAGAAAGGACAAAATGGCATCTAAAACTCAGAGGTAACATAATGAAAAATCAAAACAGTTTTAAAGGTCCCATCACCTTCATTTATCCACACATGTGACTAGCACCAAGCACAAAACCAAGACTCAGTAAATTTGTGAGATACTCAGATGCTCCTAATCTAGATTTGATGCAGTAAAAAGCTAGATTAAGAGCACAGGTATTTCGCTAAGCATAATACGCTCTTGTTCCATCCATGTCGTCGCAAATGGTAAGATTTCATTTCTTTTGATGGCTGCATAGTATTCCATCGTATATATATATACCACATCTTCTTTATCCATTCATCTGTTGATGGACATCTAGGTTCTTTCCATAACTTGGCTATTGTGGACATTGCTGCTATAAACATTCGGGTACACGTGCCCCTTTGGATCACTACGTTTGTATCTTTAGGATAGATACCCAGTAGTGCAATTGCTGGGTCATAAGGTAGCTCTATTCACATGATCTCCCTGATATGAGGAAGTGGAGATGCAACAGGGGTGGGAGTTAAGGTGGTAGGAAAAGTAAAGATGAAAGAAGATGGGATCGGGAGGGAGAAAAACCAAAAGAGACACTTAATGTCATGAAACAAACTGAGGGGGGTGGGGGGAAGAGGGGTTGGGTGAGGGGGGTGGGGTTACATCATATGTTTAAATAAAGCTTAAATAAAGTAAAAAAAAAAAAAACACAGGTATTGTATATATTTAAGCAAATGTTGTCTAACTTGCTTGTGCTGATTTCAACATAAGGCCAAGTGGTAGAAATTAAAGTTGACATATTAAAGTTAACAAATTGGCTTTATCATGTGTTAAATTTCTTTATTTAGCAAAAGCTCTTTAATTTTCCTAAACTTCAGACTTCCTTTTGGAAAACCTGGATAAAACTCTTCTACCTCTCAGGGATGGAGAGATGATCAAGTAAAATATGTGAAAGTCTGTAGAACAGTACTCATCAATTGTTAGATAAATAAATGTTATTGAAGTAAATTAGAAATAGACTGTAGTAATTGTTTTGGATCATTTTCAGCAATATACTAATTTTATATGCAAGCATATTGGCCCCTTGTATGTATCTTATAGCATTTGCCACTACCATGCTTTGCCTTATGTTATTGTGATGACTAATTATTATTATTATTTTTTTTTAGAGAGGGAGGAAGTGGGGGAGGGGCGGAAGTAAAGAGAGAGAGAATCTTCAGTGGGCTCCAAGCGCAGCACAGAGCCTGATGTGGAACTATGTCTCATAGTTCTGGAGGCTAGAAATCTGAAAGAGAGAGGTTTGGTTACTTCTGAAGGCCATGAGGAGAGATCTATTCCAGGCCTCTCTTCTTGACTTGTGAGTGACTGTCTTCTCCCTGTGTCCTCACTAAGTCTTTACCCTCTGTATGTGTTTGTGCCCAAATTTCCTCTTCTTGTGAGGGCACCAGTCATATTGCATTAGGACCCACCCTAATGACCTCATTTTCACTTAATTACTCATGTAAATATGCCATCACCAAATAAGGTCATATTTTGAGGTACTGGGGGCTCGGCTAGGAATTTGACACATGAATGGTTGGGGAGGAGCATGATTCAATCCATAACAATATCCTATCACTGGAAACTGGATATTTTCTAGAAAAGCCTTGTGGGGTTATCACATCCTATGAGGACTTGCACCTTTCACTGTCTTTGATAGAATGTCTTCTTCATTGTGAAGATACAAGTTAGCTTATGGAGGGCTGATGGTAAAGCAAATGGTTATCATCCATACAAATGCAACAGGTATTGTCTTTTGAAGCTGTACCTGATTACACCTCCGGTAAACTGGTCTGTTTTCTATCAAATAGCAAGTTTTTTTTGGCATTCTTTGTTGTCTGTTTGTGATAGTCTCATTTTCTGTTGAAGCAGTTTTTACACTTGAATGGTTTCCTCATTAATGAGCTCAGTACAATCTTTGATATGCAATTGTGTGAGTCATGATTTTACCTTATAAAAAATATATCCTTAACACTTATTCAGTTAGAGAACAGTAACTAGATCTGCTCCTGGGGTACCTGAAACCCACTGAACAGTAGCCAGGAAATCTGATTCTCACTGTTCTGCTATACTAGCAGAACTTACTAGCTATAAGGGTGAGGGCTAGGTGTCTTACCACCTCAGTATTCATGTATATACAGCAAAAGGATCCAAGTCCATGATCATTATGATCCTGTCAGTTTAGGATATTTATTATAGTCCATGATACACTAAGCCAGCTAAAGGCTTTGACCATAATGTCATTCATTCATTCATTCATTTTTTTTTTTAAATAGGAAAAGAAATAAATAGCCTTTTGCTACAGGAAGAAACCTAGACTAACCCAGAGTATGTTCATGGATTTAGGTACTCGTCCAAAGTGAAACAGCCTATGTCTCCAGCCATAGGCATGTCCCATGCCATACCCACATTCCTTAGCTGTATAATGCTTCACTTGTTCTACAAGGCAGGATTACAGTGGCCTTGGGGTTAGGTTGAGGGATGAATGTTACAACTTCCTATCTGAGGCTTATTTCTGCCATCTTTGGCACTGAAGAAGATAGAGCTGAGATGGCTCTAAAAGCAGAGTCTCAGAACAATAGCTGGTACTTTCAGGTCTCACTACCCTGGAGAACAGATAATAGCAGATAACATTTATTGTGTACTTATGGTGTTACCATGCAAAGTGCTTTTACATACATTGAATCATGTAAGCTTCTCAGAAAACTCAATGAGGTACAGTAAAATATTATCTTCATTTTACCTATTCAGAAACTAAAGAAGAACAAGTCAAGTAAGTTTCCCAAGGCCAGTCTCCATCGGCTAGTAGATGGAAGGGCCAGCGCTCAAACCCACATAGTTCACCTCTAGAACCTTGCCTTCAACAATTACAGTTCAATCTTCTAGTGTAATGAGGCCAGCAAATTATTCTGTTAATCCTTAAAAAACTCTACATCTTGACAGACTCCACCATACTTGTATTGCCTAGGCCACACACATACACGCATGCACACACACACACACACACATAGCTGTTTTTGTTGTGAAATAGCATCAATACTGTATATAGAAGAGCTCCATGTATCACAAACGTGGACCCTTGTTCCATAGATCCATTTTTAAACTACACTGTATTGTCTGACATCCTCAGAGGGCATTACTTCATAAACTTAACAACAGTTTGGCATAAAGTATATTACATTATATATTATATATATATAAAATTATATATATCTCATATATATTATAGCATGTTATATATTAAAAGGCTTAATTCCAAATACATACCTATACATTCATCCACTATATTGTCTCTCTCTCTCTCTCACACACACACACACACACACACACATACACACACACACACATCCCTTTATTATTCCTTATTTAAGAACTTCTAAACTAAAAAAAAAAGAACTTTTATAGTAAACTAGTAGATTATTTAATGCTCTCCTAATTGCTGCTTTAAATTGTTTCTCTTGCCTGGCCAAACAACAAGAAGGCAAGTACCTACTGCTGAGAATACCACAACATATCAAAAAGAATGTTATTAGAGAATTTAGGAAGAATTTTATATACCCACTTGAAATGACTGAAAGCCTATTGCAGGGCAAATGAAATCTTATTAAGGTACTCACTTTTCTATCACCGTATGTGTGGGCTTTTTTTCCCCACACCAATTCTCCAACTCTCTGAATACCAGCTGGATGTTCTATAATTCAGTTATGACATTACCCAGAGTTAGTGCAGACTTAACAGGTTAAGGCCTCAGTCCCAGAAGACTGCCCCCACTTCACATTCCTGGTACACATTCCATGTTGTCTATAAATTAGGAGTCCTTACGAACCCCTCCTCAATTTTGATAATTTGCTATACTGCCTCACAGAACTCAGGAAAATATATATTGACATTTACCAGTTTATAATAAAGGATATTACAAAGGATATAAATTAACACTCAGCTGAAAAGATACTTGGGTAAGATCTGGATGAGTCCTGAGTATAGGAGCTTCTGTCCTCATGGAGTTCGGGTACACCACTTTTGCAGCACATGAATACATTCACTGATATGGAAGCTCTCAAAATCCCATTCTTTAGGGTTTCTATGGAGCCTTCATTATTTAGGATTATATCATTGGCAGGATTAAATCACTGGCAAGATTAAAACATTGGCAATTGGTGAATATGTCAATCTCCAATCCCTCTCCAGAGGTTGGTGGGTGGGGCTGAGCGTTCCAACCCTCTAATCATGCCTTTATCTTTCTGGGCAGCCCCAACTCTGAAGCTGTCTAGGCACCCAGCTACAAGTCATCTCATTAGCATTCAAGAAGATACTCTTAGACTCCAAAGATTCCAACGGTCTTAGAAATCCTGTGCTAGGTTCCCGGAACAAAGACCAAATACACATTTATTTTTATATCACAATATCACAGTAGGCAATGACTTCTGTTCATTATGTAAATACTTTTGGTATATGTGGAGCTAAAATGGAGTAAAGAAAAGTTCCTGGGTACTGTTTAACTTGTATATTGAAACCAAAACAGTTAGATTTAAATATATGATTAGAAAGAATTCTTTACTCTTTATTGCAAAGTGTGTGCAGGTCTCTATTAGGAGACCTTTCTTCACCTCTCCTCTTCTCTATCCTCTACATACCACCATTCATCAAGGAAGTTCATCACTGACATTAACTACTACCCTCTTACTGAAATCTGACTGATCCCTGAGGCTCTAAATCCATATCTTGAGTTGACCACTAGTAAAATATTTTCAGTCCATGCTGATCCTTGAAAAAACCAAATACGTATTTTCACTTATTGTAGAGAATCCACTCAGACTAAAGCAACTGTGAGCAATTTATCATTTATTCAGGATTTCAAAGATGAGAAATATATACAGCATGCATGTTACTTGGACACAATTCGCTAATACGTAGTTGTTAGAAACACTTTTCTCAGCCAGTGACCCTCCAGAACTCCTCTACCTCTAGTGCATGCCTCAACCCTCCTAGTCTTTTCCTTTCAAAACAATTTCAGTCTTTTCAGCTTCTGATTCCAAATTTAGATAACCTGAATCCACTATGTTACAGTTTCGAAAAATGCTACTTATCATACTAAACATGCTTAAAGCAAACAAAAGGGGATCTACTTATTACCACTCACAACTTCCTGAGAGTGACATAAATGATTATACATTTCATAATTAGTTTATATCAAACACATAAAAAGGATGAATGATCCTATGAGAGGCAGATTGCTAATCAAGAACTGAAAATGCAAATATATATATATTATATATGTATATTATACATATATTATATATATATATATATAGGGAAACAATGTTTTTGTGTGTGAAATTCCCAGCTCTGTTTAGACATCTATACATGCTAAGACTGCTGTTCCATCTTCCAGGCTATTTTCTTCCCTATTCCATTTCATACTCTGTGAAATCCTTGATTCCAGAGAAACATCTCCAAAGGTCTAGCAGAACCAAAATTCCAAAACTATGGAATAAGAGACCCTAATAAGAGTTCTTATTATTTTGAAGATTAAACAAGGTGATATCTGGCATAAAGTCAGCACTCAATAAACATTAGTTATTATTATTACTCCTGCAGTCCTCTACTTTCCTTCATGCACAGCAAGTGTGGGGACAGGGCTGGGGGTGGGGAATGGTCATTAGATGTCTCTCTGTAGGCTCACCTACAGACTTAGATATGTGACTGATTTCACTTCCTAAGAGGCAGGACAATATAGGGAAGAATTGCCTAAACATGCTATAAATCAGAGAAGACTAGGGATAGCACTGCATCATGCCTAGCCAAACCCCAGAGACAAAATTAACATCAGATCCAAACAAGCAACATGTCCAAAAGCAAATCTAGAAGCCAAGGCTCTAGACCTGAAGAATTTTAACTGAAAGCCAAGCCAAGTCCAGATGGTAAACTAGACACAAAGCAAGACTGTCATGGAAGCCATCATCGAAGGAAAGAGAGAGAAAAGAGAGAATAGGGATTAATTCAGGAATGATCCAATGCTTCTGGTTTACATTAAGTTTCTACAGCTGCAGGTGTGGGTTTCTGCATGGTAAAGGTGATAGTGGGAAATAGTCAACATGTAATAACTTTCAAATTCAGTCTCAGACTTTAGGGTTAAATATCAAGTCTATTTTTACTAAGATGATAAATATTTAGTAACTGACTCATCTCATTCAACAATTTAGCTGCTTTCCTTCTTCCTGCCCCAGTGTGGCCATATTTGCATACTTTCTCTGATCTTGAGGTTTAATTCTGGTAATCTCTCCATTGTCTGAATGAATTCAGTGGCCTGCTCATTAATAATCATTTGGTATGTTTATTACTATAGACAAAGATATCTGATGCTTTTTTTTTTTTTTTTTGCTATGCTTCCTTTCACAGGACATCCAAGTATGGCCAAAGTTGTATTTGCTCACTTTGCGGTACCTCCCAGATGTTATAGAAAACATTAAGTATAGCCTGGAATATGCCAATGAAGTGGTATTCATAGGAATACTGCCTCATAAACCATATTATTTTTATCAGGTCTGTACGAAGATCAGATCTCCTAGTTAATGTTCTGTCTCGGTGGATTACTTCTAGTGTATCAGTAGATATATTTCTAGGCTCATTATTCTTCCCTGCTGTTTTGCTCTCTAGCTGTATTGTCTTTCCAAACAGCTCCCTCATTAAAAAAAAAAGCTAACGCTCAAAGTTCTGAACCCAGATGAAATTCTGGAATCTTGATCAGATAATCTGATTGGCTGGGAATTCTCCAACCGCAGAGGATAAATTCATAGGAAATGCATAATACACTGCATGAAAGTGGAAATGTAAGGCAAGTACATAACCCAAATAACTACTCAATGAAATAACCGGGAAAAGGTGACTTATTCAAGTGGACAAGTAGGTTTAGAATGCAGGTCTGGAGTATTGAACCTCAGCACTTTTCTGAATGAATCCTGAATCCTGAAGAATGAGACATGAATTCTCGTCTATGATTTGAAAGGGTGTGTGGCAGGCATCAAGTAAGTTTGAGAAATGTGATTGATTAGGCACCTATACAGTTAGAAACACCAAAAGAGAAAATTCTGGTGCTAGAGAAACTCTAGCCAGGATTCTTCATACAATGTATCCTGCCAGATATAGCTGTATCACATGCAACAGTTGGAGAACACTTTTTCACAGAGGATTTCTAAATGTTTTATACATGCCATGAGAAAAACAATAAATAAAATTCATCTTTTTAAGTTAGGTTTTAAATGTCAATTTAATTAGGTTCAAATGTTAAAGATAGCAATAAAGAAATAATCTGGAGTCTTCTTTAAAACCACCCTTTCCTATCACTGAATTTGATATTCTATATATTAAAAACCAACACGCAGAAATAAGACCATTTATAAGACACATACATGCACACAGGTGCGCACGCACACACACACACACACACACACATTTTGGGAGAATATTTTGGGAGAGCACAGCTCTTCATTTATGGAGTTGAAAACAGCAACATCATTTTTGACACTGAAAAACAACAACAGCAGTGACAATAATTAATGATGAACTCCTAAAGGAAACAGGTTTTATATTTCTAGATGACTATATAATTCTAGAATCTGTCCCCAAGCTCAGTGTGTTCTCTATACCCTGTCAGGTCAGAGCTCTACAGTTCAGTGGACAGTTCTCAGCTTTCGTAGGATTCATTCCATCAGCTCCTTGCCTAACAGTTCTCTGAATGTCCCTGCCTTGTGGCACAGATTGCCACTGTATTCCTACCCTTGGAAACAATTCTGGTGCATGAACCAAAAAACTCCCTTTTTGCATAACTACCTTTCCTGGCTTTCTATCTGACCCATGCAACCGGCATTTAAACACAGTGACAAGGATCTGACTAATCAAAGTTCCTGGGTTTTTTGTTGTTGTTGTTTTATTATTAAATATAAAACTGAAGAATAAAACCTGCTGTCTTTTAATAAACCAGGATCTGATTCATGTTTTTAACCCCCACAGACTGATACTACTATTGCTTTGCCATCTGTAGAATGCAGGCAAAAGACCATTTCCTCTTAATTCAATGCAGTTAAAATCATTACAAAGCACAGAAGCAAACTTCATTAACTCAAATTTTTACCTACTCATAAAATTACCAGTTATTTTTTTTCTTTTTATTCAACTGTGCTTTAAAACTCCAGATCAAAATGTTATATACAATTGGGCAGATAATAGTTACCAATTTGCATGTAGACCGCCTCACTGAAAAACAGGTTTGATGCTGCCTATGAACAGTGATGTGTGGAGCACGGTGCTGTCCAGACTGATTTTCCTGAAGGGCTTATAGAATTTTACCTGCAAAATGATAACTCTTGTATCCAGCAAAAAGCCTTAGGAAAATGATTACATTTCTTGAGTAAGCAAATAATATATATTGCAGTTAAGAAAATAAGTCAAAGAACATATGCTCAAAAATTTTAGTCATAAAATCCAACTGAAAAAGTCCTGTACTATTTATCAAGAGGTATTTACATAGTCCGGGAGTGTTCTGCATTTTGCCTTTGCTGTGGGACACAAAAGGAAGGTTAAACCTTTCTTTCTCTATACTTCGTGGTTTGGTACTTATTTTTATAATGAATGCTGGAGTAATGTGGACGACACTCATTCAAGAAATATCTTTGCCAAAGAATGCTGCTTTTCTGGCCTATCTTAGAAACGAGCATTTTACCAACAGTTTTCATCCGGGATTCCTCCGGCTCAGATATTCATCTATAATACTACTAGATGAATCCCTGGTTTTTGTATGTTTTTATTATTTTTTTTAAAGATTTTATTTATTTATTTGACAGACAGAGATCACAAGTAGACAGAGAAGCAGGCAGAGAGAGAGGAGGAAGCAGGCTCCCTGCAGAGCAGAGAGCCCGACGTGGGGCTCGATCCCAGGACCCTGAGATCATGACCCGAGCAGAAGGCAGAGGCTTTAACCCACTGAGCCACCCAGGTGCCCCTGTTTTTATTATTTTTAAAGCAGCTTTATTTACAAACTACATAATTCACTTATTTTAGGTGTACTGTTCAATGATTCATAGTGAATTAACAGAGTTGTGCAACCATCACCACCGTCTACTTTTTGAACATTTCCATGACTCCAAAAAGAAACCTTGTGCCCATTGGCAGTCATTTCCTTTCTCACCCTCAGCTCGAGACAACCACGAATCTGTCTTCTATCTCTATAGATGTGTTCTTTCTAGACAATTTGTATAAATGGAATCATACAATTTATGATATTTTGCTTCTGGCTCTTGATGGATTCTTTAATGATGATTTTTAAATGATAGTAAAAGTGTTAATTGAGAATGACTCACCAATCCTTCCAATCCTGAGTGCCATCCTATTGAAAAATATACAAAAAAGAACTAAATGAAGATAAAAGCACATTACTAGTGAAAAGTTTTATTTTGGACACTGGAATAGAATCAGTACTCCTTTTATCAGTGTTACACTGTGGGCTATCTTTTTACCCTCCCCCACACCCACCGTAGGAATGGGAAGTAGGACCTTTGGAGCTTCAATGTTGAACTAACAAACCTTTGGCTCTTTCATATGGCTCACTTTTCCAGAAAATTCCTGTGGCAAAGAGGATGCATGACAGCATCAGTATGCCTCACACAAAATTTAGAATGCATAAACAATCATCTAGGCTATGCAGGTTAGCTCATCACAAAATCATTTTTCAGAATCCATATATAGTGTAATCCAGACACATATTTCTGATATAAGACAAAGCCAGGGTATAGACAGAACAAAGGAAGCATTAAAGAAAGAGAAAACCTTTATTTCAGCCACAGGTTTATTATCTACAATCTGGAAATGTGACCATTATTTGGGAAATTTTTCATGACATTATTTCCCATATTTAGTACAGAAATATGTTGTGCCATGCTTCTGTACATTTGACCCTCTCTTACCTCTTTGAACCATCCAGATGTTTGTAATGGTGGTACCCCCACTCTCCAGTACTTTTTTGAGGCTTCTTTCTTGCATCACTGTCTCCCCACACATGCAAAACATCATTTCCAAATATACCGTTAAGCCTTGCATTTCCAGTCCTCTAAGTTAAATTGACCCTAAACTCCATCTAAAAGCAAGCATTCCACAATAACAAAACATTTTTTAAAAAGCTAAATTCTTAAATTTTATTACTGCTGTATTTTCTACCTCTACCCCCATTATGATCAGAGATTATTTTTAGATTTTTAGTACTATATATATTGGTTATTACCATAGAGCTTCCCTCATAATGGCACTGAGCAGTATCTAAGCAGGTACTCTCACCTTAATTCCTACACAGTTCTTTGGTCTAGTTTGATGTTGGCACTCAAAGAGGCTACGCTTGCAGAGACCAATGAGTCCTTTGCTCTATTTCTTTCCCCTGAAAACTTGTCTCTTCCTCACCAGTTAATTCTTTTAAGCTTGCATAACATTACTTCACTGCTCTTTTGTCATTCCAAAGTTTAACTTTAGTGTCCATAGTTATCTTTACCTTGGCTTACAAACAGGTTGCAAGAAGAAAAACAGATAAGCAACCTAGAAGACTAGATACCAATGCAAAGCCTGCTCATTATTTGTCTCTGGCTTTCACTGCCAGGGTTGGCTATAGCAAGTCCTGGAGAAATAAAGCCAGTATTCTACACAAAACTTCCTAAGAAAGATTTCTAAAGTGACAAAAGAAGTCCCTTTCTGCTTCAAACCAGATCTCTCCTGTTCAATGTTCTGAACAAAGCTTTCTTAACCCTGAAATGAGTTTTCTTGCTAAACACAACCTTGACTGAGGTCATATTAAAAGCTGTACCCTAGGGTGCCTGGGTGGCTAGTGGGTTAAGCCTGTGCCTTTGGCTCAGGTCATGATCTCAGGGTCCTGGGATCAAGCCCAGCATCCGGCTCTCTGCTCAGTGGGGAGCCTGCTTCCCTTCCTCTCTCTCTGTCTGCCTCTCTACCTATTTGTGATCTCTGTCTGTCAAATAAATAAATAAGATCTGTTAAAAAAAAAAGTTGTACCCTTGCAACCCGAAATCAAAGCCTGAAAACCAGCAGATGCCTATAAATCTAGTTGCTGACCAATGAGCACTACAGTGAACCACAACAACCAAATGAACTCTACCCATCTTCCTATGGGATGATTCGTTGTTCTTCAAATGTTAAACCGTATTCTTTTTCTAAAAGATAACCACCTAGTGAGCAATATCCTATAATGGGAGACAGTAATCATTACTATAGGATCTCCCACCAAGGCCAACCAATTGCAAAACCACAGAAGTGTTCCAGAGGGATAAGCTTACAAAGTCAGATTTAGGCCCAGGCAGAGGACATGGAGCAGAGTAAGGTGAAAGCTCCTTGGGTCTCGTAGGTTGAACCCCAGTTCTCTCCCTTATTTTATGGGGATTGGGAAAGTTATAAGCCCTCCATTAGTCTGGGAGAGAGTAAACAGTACTGAGGGGGGGTGGAGTACATTTACAAGGATGCTACACAGGAGTCATAATTTTTTTTTTTAAAGATTTTATTTAAAATGAAACAAGATGGGATCAGGAGGGAGACAAACCAAAAGAGACTCTTAATGTCATAAAACAAACTGAGGGGGTTAG
This sequence comes from Taxidea taxus jeffersonii, assembly GCA_003697995.1. NCBI lineage: Eukaryota > Metazoa > Chordata > Mammalia > Carnivora > Mustelidae > Taxidea > Taxidea taxus. Next base: position 12,225 of record ML105032.1, on the reverse strand, counting down.
GGGGGAAGGGTGTTGGGAGAGGGTTGTGGGGTTACATTATATGTTTAAATAAAAAACATTTTTTTAAAATGTTGTTTATTTATTTGAGAGACAGAAATCACAAGTAGGCAGAGAGAGAGAGAAGAAAGCAGGCTCACTGCAGAGCAGAGAGCCCAATGTGGGGCTCGATCCCAGGACCCTGGGATCATGACCCGAGCTGAAAGCAGAGGCTTTAACCCACTGAGCCACCCGGGTGCCCCCAGGAGTCATAATTTTTTAACACAGATAAGAAACTTGAATAAGCAACTACCTCTAGGGAGAGGAGCAAGTAAGAAAACAGAAAAAGACAGATTCTGCCTTCCTATATTTTCTCAATAGCCTGGAATGGGTGGCAATTTTCTTGTTTATGAGCTAATGTGAAAATATGAGAAAAAAAAAAAAAAACAGGATATTTCCTAGAGTCTAGACCCAGTCTTTAGAATGTTAACTTCAAGCCAGTCACCTTACTCAATAAAAAATGAGCTGTTTGGGACACCTGGGTGGCTCAGTTGGTTAAGCAGCTGCCTTCGGCTCAGGTCATGATTCCAGCGTCCTGGGATCGAGTCCCACATCCGGCTCCTTGCTTGGCAGGGAGCCTGCTTCTCCCTCTGCCTCTGCCTGCCACTCTGTCTGCCTGTGCTCGCTCTCTCTCTCTCTCTAACAAATAAATAAATAAAATCTTTAAAAAAAAAAAAAAAGAGCTGTTTTACGAAGTGAACCATGGCAGTTATGAGTATGGGCTCTAGAGCCTGTATTCTTCAAAGCCTACCTTCGCCACCTACCATCTGAACAGCCTCAGTCGAGGTATTTAATCCCTTTAAAACTCAATTGTTTTAGGGGTTCCTGGGTGGCTCAGTGGGTTGGGCCTCTGCCTGCAGCTCAGGTCATGATCTTGGGGTCCTGGGGTTGGGCCCCGCATCTGGTTCTCTGCTCAGTGGGAGGCCTGCTTTCCCCGCTCTCTCTGCCTGCCTCTCTGCCTGCTTGTGATCTCTCTCTGTCAGAAAAATAAATAAAATCTTAAAAAAACAACCCACAACCTCAATTGTTTTATGTAAAAAAAAAAAAATGATGATAGTGGCTACTTTAGAGGGACTAAGTCACATAGCACACATAAAATATTCAGAAAAGTACTTAAAATGTTAGCTGCTGCTACTACTTAGCTACTACTACCACTACTACTATAATATGACAGGTAAACTATATGATAATCAATCCTTCATCATTAAAGAATTGGCATAGCTCTCTGCAGTATCTCTTGTCCAGAATAATTATGCCCGTTATTGCTGATCAGGTCTTATTTTCATTTATGAATAATTCTCAGGCTTTGCATCTCCATTTGGCCCATGTCATTGCACAGAATACTTGCTTCTTCCAAATGTTCTACAAAATATCTTTTCTAAGATACCCCCGAAATAGATTTATAGCTCTATTTCTTGGAAAGTTTCTATATTTCTACCATGCTATGATGTCAAGAGGAGTTTTTATAGCCATGATCCTTTTGTCAGGAAAAATGACTTCCAGATTAACACCCTTGAGAAAAGAATTCCCGGTTGGATAGAGTCATGGTTTCCATGATTCTTCCTTGCATGTTACTATTAAAAATAGCTCCTCTAGCAACACAGGGTTTTGTAACTAACTATTTCATGCCTGCTATGTAAGTCAGTAGTTTTCAAATACTATCTATAGGTTGGCTACACAGCAACCTGGGGGAACTTTTCCAAAACTTTAGATTCTTAGTTCTTTTATAAATATTCAATAGGTCAAGGCTACAGGGAGGAGAGGAGGTGCCTATGCCCTGTATGTTTAAACCACTCTCTCAAGATAACAGCAATATTCATAAGTCATGCAAGAGGACTAAGTCCCTTATTATACTAGAGCTCTTATAAAAAATATAGAAAAGACTAACAATATGAAAGAAAAAATGGATCAAGAATATGAACAGATGGCACACACATGTGCATATACACAAATGGCCAAAAAATACATGAAGAGATGCTCAACCTCACTCACAATTAAAGAAACTCAAGTATAACAGAAATAAGATGCCAATTTTCACAACCAGGATGGTCCAAGATTAAAGTTGGAAATTACCTATGTAGGCAAACACATGATGAATCAGTAACTCTCAATTTTCCTTGGTGTGAATGCAAATCAATTCAAACTTTTGGAAGCCAATTGCAACATCTATCAAAATTTTAAATGCATGTATCTTTGGAAGCAGCACTCCACCTATTGAAATATAACCTCTAAATAAATCCAAAAAAGTAGGTATTGATATATATGTAAAGATATAGATATAGTTACATATCTGAGAATGGCCACTGAGCTTTCTTTGTAAGAGCAAAACAAAATAAAACAAAACAAAACTCAGCCTTTAATTTCTAAGAAATCTTTTCTGGTGATTTGATCAGTTGCCAAGTTCAGGAATTATTGTTATGCTATTTAACTAGACTAAATACTACATTGTTCCAGTTCATCACATATCTGGTTAACACAGAGCTAGCTCACTGGGTTGCTAAAAGATTAAAAGAGATAATACATGAGAAAGTAACTTTTTATAATTCTAAGCATTGTGTAAATTATTCTTACTACATTAAAGATTTGCTAATATTTGGATCATTAGTATACTACTATACTAGCAAAATCCTGGGAAAATAAGGCAGATTATATGACCTTGAGATGTTTTTACTCTAATAAAACAAATGGGCCAAAAAAAAAAAAGTAGAATACAGCAGCATAACAAGCACTATAAAAGAGTCATGCAAAAATTACCAGAAAAGCATGTTTTGTTGCATATTAGGGAATAAATAACAAAAACAATTGTTAGGAGTTCCTCAGGAATATAAAGGGAAAGAAAAAATTTATGGTAAAGAAAAAGTCCCATTCAGTGGATGTATGAAAGCATAGAGAATATGGCTTATGCAGGAAAATGTGAATAATTCTATATAGCTGACACATAGAACATACTATCAATTTTTCTTAAAATTTTTATTCAATAAAATACATTTACTACTACTGGCCACATTCCAATCTTTTCTGTTAATCCTGGAAATACTTCTTCATCCTGTAATTCCATGGTATCATTGTAGGCATGTTGATATAATTATATCAAAGAAGCAAAAGGACTGGTCTAGACAGTGGATGGTGGGTAAAGCAGCATTTCATGAAATCACTGAAACCTAGCTTCTGAGGGACCTTTTATTCTTCATAAAAATCTATTAGGGGAAAACCAATGATTATATTCGTTACATGCTTATGCTGACGTTATTATACATGTAGTCATTTGGACACAATGAGCAGTAGAGAATAATTAGTAATAAACAGAGAGAGCATTGTGGGGAAAGACAATGCTAATGGGTGGAATATTTGAGTCTAATTATGTCTGTAAGTAAAAAGTGTTTTCCTTTTTTGGGGGGAGCCCATTAGACAACATTTTGACATTGAAAAAATACTTTCAAAATGTAACTCATTTTTGCTTGGAACATTTTGTATTTCCAATTCATATAAATGATTATTTCCTTCCTCTCCCTGCTTCCTCCTCCCTTTATTTTGGCATTGTCAGTTTAGCTGTTAATGTCTGGCCAGGAATATGTGTTTTGTGGCTGGAGTCAACAGGAAAGCTACTTTTTCATTTAATAGTGTTATGTATAAACTTGAAAATTCACTGAAGAATTTTTAGTTGTGGGTTGCTTTGCCAAAATACTTACTACTTGGGTGACTCTAAGTTTTCCACCTTGGTAAGTAGGATCCAAATCTGTAGGGCATACCTCATTATTACTCTGCCTTTTTTTATAGTAAAACAACCACTGGATGGTGGTTGACCAAACCATTTTCAAGTTTGCATAACAAAATCTTACAAAATATAGTAGTCTATTGCTAGTTTTCCCCAGAAAGCTTGCCCTCTTTCTACATGAAAAGAGTTAAGGAATATAGACTCTGTGAAAGAAATTCTTCAAGACGTTTACTGATGTTGACCAACTAGCTGCTACGCCTGGAAAATGAAGCTACTTTCAGTAAAACTAAGACTATTTGGCACTGACTTCTGATTCCATGTGTGTGTGTGTGTGTGTGTGTGTGTGTGTGTGTGCACATATGCATGTGTATGCAGACAGACACACATACATATGTGCATATATACATGTATATTTTATTTATTTACTCCCTTTGTATTCTAAAAATGGTTTCATATTGTTTTCCTTCAATTAGCTGCTTTCCTGTATTTTGAGAACAAGAAAATGAACTGACGTTTAGTAAAGGCTTTCCAGAAAGTTTTAATAAAAATAATTCTATTTTAAATATATGCACCCCTCTCTGCTCTCTTTCATCACACTTTTCATTCACAAAACTCAAGTGATTCTATATTAGAATTTTTACATTTTATATGAGCACACATTCGAACCAATCCTCTTTTAGGAAATCAAAGATCTGCATTTTATAGAAGATACAACTGGAAATCATTCAGTTTTTTTCAAATTTTCTTAAAAGTTAATGCTTTGTTTTGAGGTAAAGAATCCTGTATTAGTAAAATCAGATCTATTTCTCTTGTTTTAAAATATCAATTAAAAAGTTTAAAACAAAAAAAACCTAAAAAATAATTAAAAGTTTAAAACAGAGAAAAATAGCATTACCATTGAGATTTAATGACCTAAACTACAAGATATTTACATTCTAGAAGGTGGGATACAGGCTTCTTGGAACTAAATTCTGCTTCTCTATAAACATTAAAATTCTATACCCATCCTCTATGCAATTGTTCAGATATCTAGCCTTCTTTCATATAATATAGATTTTTTAGGATATCTTTTTAATTCACTTATTAGTTTTTTGTTTGTTTGGGAAAATTATTTGAAATATAGCATCAAATGTGGTTGGTAATCACAGAGTGAACTGGGATGAGAAGATAGGGAAGCTCTAGAAATATAATTTCCAGGAATAGAATGAGGTCACAGAGATAGAACTCATTCTTATGAAATAAATCAATATGATAAAAGAAGCAAAAAATCACTGGTAGTTTTTAACTCAAGTGATCCTAATCTAGTCACGCTAATAGTTGAGGTAAGCTCTGGGATGAAAATGATGGAGATGTGACCCCCCTCTGACAAGGAACAATATATGAAATGAGGAATCCAGCTCATCTTTTTACATTACAATAATTGGGAATCAGTACAAGGAAAGGGAATTTCAGTTCCTTAGGGTATACCATAAAACATAAAGAGAGATGAACAAAGTCCCAGAACAGATGTCAACCAGCCTTGATTAATGTACTAGCACTGTGAGAAACCTTATGGGGAATTTAAGAAATACTTAAGAGGAAAAACCAAAGGATCTTGAAATGCACTTGATTCTGAAATTACAAAACCAAGGACTAAAAGTGAATGTAATGTAGTACTATCATTTTATAAAGTGTGGCAAAAAGAGTGGGACTTAGGCAATATATACGGGATGATGTATTAGTCAGCTAGACAGATATACTGATAAAGATACAAGGCTAGACTTCTGTATTCAGAGACTCAACAATATAGTTGATTTTTTTTTCCTCACGGAAAGTAACAGTCTGAGTAGGTAGTCCACTGATTGCAGAGCAGATTGAAGGTATCAGAGACTTAGACACTGTTCCATTTTTGTTTCTCTGCTACTCCTAGGTTACTCCAAATTAAATATGGCTTATTATCAAACTCACATTTCAGCCTGTAAGAGGGAGAGAAAGAGAAGAGGAGGGAGGCAAGTCCCCTTCCCATTTAAGAGACTATCTAGAAGTTGCATCAGTAACTTCTATTTCATTTCATTGTCCAGACTACAACTATTCATAGTATTACAACTAATTTCAAGAGAAGCTTGTAAATACAGTCTTTAGATGGTTAACCATGTAACTGGTGAAGCTTCAATTATTAAAGAGCAAAGTGTGAATAAATGTTGTGCAGACACTGTTCATGTCCAAAAATATTATCTTTAGTATCTAATGAGTGCCAGGCTGCAAGGTACCTAGAAATCTGACTTGATTATCATAACTCTACAAAGCACACATTCAATACTTGGAGGAGTTAAATGACTTTCCCAAATTCATGTAGAAGTTATATGACCAGATTTAGATCTATCTAAATCTAAGTAAAATTTGTGCTTTTTCCAGTATGACACCCTGTCCCTTACATAAATGTGGGGGTGATAATCTCCTTAAGTTTCATTGTGCATGATTCATTTCTAGTTTGTCATGATACTTAAGAATTAAAGGGGAAATGAGGAAATGTGATTATTTTACCAGGGGTAAAAAATTACAATTCCTCTATTTTTTACACTATTTCAAAGCCCATGATAAGGTGCTTAAGATCCAAGGACAATGCATTTCAGTTTCCTTTTACATTCAAGAGAACCTAGTATTATACTAAACACCAGTTGGGCAATTGACATACACTCGCCACAATCATATGAACCAAATACCTATGATGACTGTTATTTTTCTCTCTGTTCATGATGCCAGCATGCAGGAGGATATGAACTTGACAGTGGGCTCTTTGAGGGAATTTATACCTAATTTAGTTCTGCAATTCCAATGATTAATACACCTGGCCCTTACTGAGTATTGAATTTGTTCCTTAAACTGCACTGAATATCAGAGTTTAAGAAAATAGGGAAAGAATGTTTTTGCTTACTCAAATTATTGTGAAAATTACCTTTAGTGGGTATTTTTCTGACAAACATGCAAACATATATTATACTTAAAAATGGAAATGTTTTTAATTTTAAAGTTTGCCAAATCTTAACATTCAGAAGGATGAAACTAGACCACATTTTTATACCATGTACAAAAATAAATTCAAAATGGATGAAAGACCTAAATGCAAGATGGAAAAATCATCAAAATCTTAGAGGAGAACACAGGCAGCAACCGTTTTAACCTCAGCCATAGCAACTTTTTACTAAACACATCACTAGAACAAGGGAAACAAAAGCAAAAATGAACTATGGGGACTTCATCAGATAAAAAGCATTGCACAGTGAAGGAAACAATAGACAAAACTAAAAGGCAGCCTACAGAATGGGAGAAGATATTTACAAGTGACATATCTGACAAAGGGTTAGTATCCAAAATCTATAAAGAACTTACCAAACCCAACACTCAAACAACAAATAATCCAGTTAAGAAATGGGCAGAAGACAAGAACAGACACTTTTCCAAAGAAGACATACATATGGATAACAGACAAATGAAAACATGCTCAACATCACTCATAATCAGGTACATACAAATCAAAACCAGGATGAGATACAACCTTACACCTGTCAGAATGGCAACAATTAAATCATGAAACAACAGATGTTGGCAAGGATGTGGAGAAAGGGAACCCTCTTGCACTGTTGGTGGGAATGCAAACTGGTTCAGCCACTCTGGAAAACAGTATGGAGTTTCCTCAAAAAGTTAAAAATGAAACTACCCTAAAATCCAGCAACTACACTACTAGGTATTTACCCAAAGGATACAAAAATACAGATTTGAAGGGGTACATGCACTCCAATGTTCATAGGAGGTTTTTTTTAATATTTTATTTATTTATTTGACAGATAGAGATCACATGTAAGCAGAGAGGCAGGCAGAGAGAGAGGGGGAAGCAGGCTCCCCATGGAGCAGAGAGCCCAATGTGGGGCTCAATCCCAGGGCTCTGGGATCATGACCTGAGCTGAGGGCAGAGGCTTACCCCACTGAGCCACCCAGGTGCCCCTGTTCATAGGAGTTTTATCAACAATAACCAAACTATGGAGATATCTCAAGTGTCCATTGATAGATGAATGGGTAAAAAAGATGTAGTATATATACACAATGGAATATTACTCAGCCATCAAAAAGAATGAAATCTTAAAAGAAAAAAAAAAGAATAAAATCTTGCCATTCACAAAGACACAGATGGAGCTAGAGAATATTAAGCTAAGTGAAATAATTCAGTCAGAAAAAGACAAATACCATAAGATTTCACTCACATGTGGAATTTAAGAAACAGAACAGATGAACATATGGAAGAAGGGGAGAAAGGAAAAAGAGAGAGGGAAACAAACTGTAAGAGACACTTAGAGATAGAGAATAAACTGAGGGAGGGCAGTGGATGGGGGACAAGGTAGATAGGTAGAGGGCACTTGTGATGAGCACAATTTTTAAATAAAAACTTGCAACAAACTAGGAAAAAATATCCAGTAGAAAAAAGACAGTCTCTTCAATAAATGGTGCTGGGAAAATTGGACAGCATCCATGTTCATCAGGGAACCTGGTCTGTAATTCTTTTTGATGGGGTCTTTGCCTGGTTTTAGGATCAAGGTAATGTTGGCCTTATAAAATGAGTTTGAAGTCTTCCTTCTATTTCTATTTCTTGAAACAGTTTCAGGAGAATAGATATTAATTCTTTAATTGTTTGGTAGAATTCCCCTGAGAAGACACGTGGCCCTGGGCTCTTATTTTTGGTAGATTTTTTATGACTGCTCCAATTTCCTTACTGGTTATGGGTCTCTTCAGGTTTTTTATTTCTTCCTGGTTCAGTTTGGTAGTTTATACGTCTCCAGGAATGCATCCATTTCTTCTAGACTGTTTAATTTGCTGGCATACAGTTGCTCATAATATGTTCTCATAATTGTTTGCATTTCTTTGGTGTTGGTAGTGATCTCTCCTCTTTCCTTCATGATTTTATTTATTTGGGTCTTTTTTCTTTTTGATAAGTCTGGCCAGGGGTTTATCAATCTTATTAATTCTTTCAAAGAAACAACTCCTAGTTTTGTGGATCTGTTCTACAGTTCTTTTGGTTTCTATTTCACTGATTTCTGCTCTGATCTTTATTGTTTCTCTTCTTCTGCTGGGTGTAGGCTTTATTTGCTGCTCTTTTTCCAGCTTCTTTAGGTGTAGGTTAGGCTGTGTATTTGAGACCTTTCTTGTTTCTTGAGAAAGGCTTATATTGCTATATACTTTCCTCTTAAGACCGCCTTTGCTGCATCCCAAAGAATCTGAACAATTACGTTTTCATTTTCATTTATTTCATGAATTTTTAAAATTCCTCTTTAGTTTCCTGGTTGACCCATTCATTCTTTAGTAGGATGCTCTTTAACCTCCATGTATTTGAGTTCGTTCCAACTTTCCGCTTGTGATTGAGTTCTAGTTCTAGTTCTAGTATCAAAGTCGTCTGAAAATATGCAGGGAATGATCCCAATATTTTGGTACCAATTGAGACCTGATTTGTCACCCAGGATGTGATCTCTTCTGGAGAGTGTTCCATGTGCCCTAGAGAAGAATGTACATTCTATTGCTTTGGGATGGAATGTTCTGAATATATCTGTGAAGTCCATCTGGTCCAGTGTGTCATTTAAAGCCTTTATCTCCTGGTTGATTTTTTGCTTAGATGATCTGTCCACTTCAGGGGGGAGGTAATTAAAGTCCCCTACTATTATGTATTATTGTCGATATGTTTCTTTGATTTTGTTATTAATTGGCTTACATAATTGACTGCTCTTATGTTAGGGGCATAGATATTTAAAATTGTTAGATCTTCTTGTTGGATAGACCCTTTAAGAATGATATAGTGTCCTTCCTCATCTCTTAGTATAGTCTTTGGTTTAAAATCTAATTCGTCTGATATAAGGATTGCCAACCCAGCTTTCTTCTGATGTACATTAGCATGGTAAATAGTTTTCCATCCCATCACTTTCAATCTGGAGGTGACTCTTGGTCTAAAATGAGTCTTGCAGACAGCATATTGATGGGTCTAATTTTGTATACAATCTAATATCCTGTCTTTTGGTTGGAGCATTTAGCCCATCTACATTCAGGATAAGTACTGAAAGATATGAATTTAGTGCCATTGTATTACCTGTAAGGTGACTGTTACTGTATATTGTCTCTGTTCCTTTCTGGTCTATGTTACTTTTAGGCTCTCTTTTCACTTAGAAAACCTCTTTCAATATTTCCTGTAGGGCTGGTTTGGTGTTTTCAAATTCTTTTTGTTTGTCCTGAAAGGTTTTTATCTCCCCTTCTATTTTCAATGAGAGCCTAGCTGGATATAGTATTCTTGGCTGCAAATTTTTCTCATTTAGTGCTCTGAATATATTATGCCAGTCCTTTCTGGCCTGCCAGGTCTCTGTGGATAGGTCTGCTGCCAATCTCCTGTTTCTACCATTGTAGGTTACAGACCTCTTATCCCCAACTGCTTTCAGGATTTTCTCTTTGTCTCTGAGACTTTTTAAATTTTACTACTAGATGTCACGGTGTTGACTTATTTTTTTTTTTTTTTATTTTGAGGGGATTTCTCTGTGCCTCCTGGATTTTGATGCCTGTTTCCTTCCCCAAATTAGGGAAATTCTCTGCTGTAATTTGCCCCAATATACCTTCTGCCCCCCCCCCTTCTTCTGAGATCCCAATTATTCTAATGTTACTTTGTCTTTTGGTATCACCTATCTCTCAAATTCTCCCCTTGGGATCCAGTAGTTGTTTATCTTTTTCTCACCTTCTTTATTCTCCATCATTTGGTCTTCTATATCACTAATTTAGTACCTTATTTTTCTCTCTTCTACCTTATTTATCCTAATAGTTAGAGCCTCCATTTTTTTATTGTACCTCATTAATAGCCTCTTTGATTTTGACTTGGTCTGATTTTATTTCTTTTATTTCTCCAGAAAGGGATTCTCTAGTATCTTCTACGCTTTTTTTCAAGCCCAGCTATTATCTTTATAATCGTCATTCTGAACTCTAGTTCTGACATCTTACTAATGTCTGTATTGATTAGCTCCCTGGCAGTCAGTACTGACTCTTGTTCTTTTTTTTGAAGAGAGTTTTTCCATTTTGTCATTTTGTCCATAGTAGAATAGACAAATGAGAGAGCAAAATTCTAAAAGAGTAAGAATCACCCCAGAAAAATATACACTTCCTGAAAGTGGTTGCTTTTCTGTTCATAGAATTGTTGCCATTCTTTTCTTCAATCTCCTGTTGAGTTTGTCAGGTGTTCAGAATGGTTTGATAACTATCTAACTGAATTCCTGGGACAAGATGAACTTTAGGTCTCCTATTCCTCCATATTTTATGTATTTTGCTTAGAATCAATTTAATTGTTCTTCCACATTTGGCTATTCATTCATTATATTAAAAAGAAGAGAAATGCCATTATGCATGTGTCCAAACCCAAAGAATATATAACACCAAGAGTAAACTGAAGTACAAACTTTAGACTTTGAGCCATTATGATGGGTAAATATAGGTTCACCAATTTTAAGGGGGAGGTTATGTATGTGTGGAGGAAGGGGGGATATGGGAAATCTCTGTACCTTCTCTTCAATTTTGCTGTGAACCTAAAGCTGCTCTAAAACAATTTTTTTTAAAAAAGAAAGAAAAATAAACAGAAAAGAAAAGGAAAAAAAAAGAGGCAGAGAGAGAGAGAGAGAGAAATTCAAAGTGAGAGCTATGTGTCTTAAGTTCTATGATCAGCTCTGCAGCTAATTTTAAGGATATAGTTCATAAGTCATATAAGCTCCAGATCTTTATTTCCTTATCTGTAAAATTAGCATTGTGTTAGTCTATTGATGTATAACAAAATTTTACACACATTTATTATCTCATAATTTTCATAGGTCAAAAATCTCATCACAGCTTAGCTAGTTCTTCTGTACAAGAATCTCACCAGGCAGCAATGAAGGTGTTAGCTGGACTGTGTTCTTGACTAGGCAAGAATCTGGTTTCAAGTTTATTCAGGTTGACAGAATTCATTTCCTTGTGACAGGATGACAAAGGGACCCACCTTTATATTGGCTGTCGACTGGAGGCTGTTCAGAGGTTGCCCATAGTTCCTCATCATGAGGATCTCTCCATACTCAATATACAACATGGGTAGAGGCTTCTCAAGGAAAACAGGAAAATCTCTCTCTCTAGTCTATTAAGGTGGAGTCTTATATAATTAAAGGTAATCATGGGAGTGACATTCCATCACTTTTCTCATACTCTACTGCTTAGAAATAAGTCAAAATTTGCACCTCTTTCAAGGCAAGACTATACAAGAGTATTGCTCATTAGGAGTCAACAGATGATGTTTCTGTCACAAGGGTACTGAGCCAGATGATCTTTAGATTTTCTTCCAGCTGCATAATTTTATGATTATTTAGGAAATGAGAATCATCTAATTCTTATTTTTAAGTTGCAGTCTCTAAGCTCTCAAGGTTCAGAATGTTTTCTGACCTCCTTACAGTTTAACA
>RCUC01143732.1:0-33884 GCA_003697995.1 Taxidea taxus jeffersonii | reverse complement strand
AAAAAAAGAATAAAAGAAAACATACATCAGTAAAGCTGTACTATCAACAGTAAACTTCCCTCTGTGTTAAGATGGTTTGTGTCCAAAAAACTTAAAAACTCGAGTCTCTAAATTTTACTCTACTTCAGAGAGATGCCTCCACTCTAAAAGTAATGTTTACTTTTCATTGGAAGAGATAAAACTTGAATAATCAACACATAGTCCACTGGATCTTATTTTCCTGAGAAAATATTTACCATATACCAATTAGAGCAATGTTGTCATAGTCTCCTTATATGACTACTCGTGACATCATTGATGTAAGGAGTGCTTGTAGGACTGTCTGAACATCAATGTTTTTCCCAATGGCAATCCGTCTATCAACCACCCTCACTCCTGTGGACATACACAGTGATGTTCAGTCTTCCCAGCTACAGTTAAAGAAGCTCAGTGTGCAAAAGTGACTCAGGCAGGGCCAATGTGTCTCTTCTCAGAAAGCATGAAAACAGTTTCTTCTTAATGGTAATAGATATAGATATAGATATAAATCACAAAGTTCTTAGTGACCAAACTGTCTACACTGAGGAGATTTGGACCACAATGAGAAAGAATGGGAGGCAGAACCTGGGAAAAAATAGAGACTGCTCACAGTTCAAAGGTTCCTGATGGTCAGGAGAACTTATGTCCTTTCTTGAAGCTGTGTCCAATTCTTTTTTTGGATTTCAAATCAGAGTATACTTATCATGATCAACAAGACCTTGATGAAATTTTAGATAAGTTCTATTCTGTTCCTGGTACCCAAATATGATTTCTAACAGTTTTAGCCTAGCTTTTAAAATAACAGCATAGAGTTTTTAAACTATGTGCTATAATTTATATGTGGGTGTATATATATATATATATATATATGCATATAAGAGATTTGTTATATTTTAAAATATACATATGTGATTCCCACAAAGCTTCCCAATTTTGGTTAAAACTTGTTTCTTAAATATTGTCATCTAGTGTTCATGCCTTAGCTGTATCAATGATTTCTAACTGAAATGCTTGATATGTTCCTATCAGATGGACTCCACTACAGTCCACAGGAAACATCAACTCAGTTCCACTTCAGACAGAAAATATAGAAAGAGTGGAAAATGAGAATGGTAAACTCCTCTCATAAGACAAATTTTAGAGTCGTCAAATATGAGTGTTGGCATATTTCATAAAAAACTTCCTGTTGTGATGATACTCTGGAAAAGTTATCTGAGTAAAAAAAAAAGATATTAGAAGAATTTTATTGTTAGTGCACAGTTAATTAAGGAGGTTAGGGACAATGAGTGGATAACGGTGCATCTTCTAGCATAACTTCACTTTTGCTTACTGCCTGCTATTTCCACATGATGCCCTCATCAGGGAATACTTTTGGAGTCAGTTACTTATTTGAGACCTTTAGATTGGTTGGATTGAAAAAATATTACAGCTTTCATGAAATCGTATTCACCCTGTCATAAATTCTTATGCATAATAAAGCTCTTTTTCTAGTTGCCAATACATGGTAATAAATAAAAGGACATTCAAATGAGTTCATCATTATTTACTGTTTTTTATATTCTTCTGAATCAGTTTTTGCTTCTCGACTCTCCAGGCCCTGGTCTAATATTTCAAATTCTTTTTTTTATAAAGATTTTATTTATTTATTTGACAGATCACAGGCAGAGAGGCAGGCAGAGCGAGAGAGGGGGAAGCAGGCTCCCCACTGAGCAGAGAGCCCCATATGGGACTCAATCCCAGGACCCTGAGATCATGACCTGAGCCGAAGGCAGGAGTTTAATCCACTGAGCCACCCAGGCATCCCTAATATTTCAAATTCTACCATATGGACATAGATAGACAGGCATGCCTTTGAAATAAAGTTTTGGAACATCAAGTAAGAAGTATTTTATAGGTATAAGAAAGAAACCTGACATTGAATTTTTCATGATTGTTAATTACAACAAATTTCAAATACAAATATGAAAATCATTGTACAGTTAATGCCTTATTATGTAAATTTTAGAATAATCTTTTCTATATTTATAAAGATATTGCTGGTTTGTGAAAGCAATTTTATCAAAGCTTTTTATTATTATTTTGGTGCAGATTAACAACTTTTCTATATCAAGTCTTTAATGCATGAGCAGGTTATAACTATCCATTTTGAACTTCCCTGATTTCTTTGTTTCTACCATTTGATGTTGTTACATACAAGGTTTGAGGCAACAGTCCTGGTGTTGGGTAGTCTTGATGTAGAGCAGAAGCTTTCTGAGGAGTACATGGCTTTTTAAATGTTCACTTACTATAACGGAATAGGATTTAAGAGAAAATAGATACACTATCTTGGCCTTAATAACATACAGAATGTACTCTAAGATGACAATTCATTTACCAGTTTTCCAGATTTATTGAGATTGATTCTGAAAACCAAGCATCCTGCCTCCTGGTAGATTTTTTTCTTACTGGGTTACCAAGGGACCTACAAAGACAGAGGTGCTATGCCATCTTGTGGCCTGTGTGTACCCACACTGCTGGAGTCTCGTCCTTGCCACAGAGTGAGGCAAACAGATTGATATGGAGCATCTCATAGCTCCTCCCTAAGGTTGCTTAGTAAATAGTGTCTGAAATTAAGTTAACAATTCTACCTAGAAGAAAATCTGAACTATTAAATTTGCTTGTCTTAATACTGTGATTTTTATCTAAAATATGCAGTGAACCAAAAAAAAAAAAAATCCACACACCAGACAAGTAAACTTTATCCATTCACATATGTACTAGAGGTTAGAGCAATAATATCTTGGCTTTGTGCTATGAGTTCCTTCCTTAATTTCTTTAATTTGCATTTTGTAGTTTTCAACATGTAATCCTGTACATATTTTATTAACTATACCTAATAGTTTCATTTTTTGAGTGACTGTAAATGGTCTTATATTTTTAAATTTGGTGTCCATATGTCCACCACCCTTATACAGAAATAAAATTGATTGCATATGTTTATCTTACGTTCTAAAAACTTTATGAACTCACTAGTTCTAAGAGTAGTTTTGTAGATTTCTTGGGATTTTCTACATACACAATCATGTCATCTGCAAATAGGGACAATTTTATACTTTTTAATTTGTATGCCTTTTCTTTCCTTTTTATTGACTTTTTGTATTGGATAGAACTTCCAGCACTTTGGTGAATAATAAGACAGTTAATCTAGCCCTGCCCAGTTATTGGAGGAAACGTCCAACCTTTCCCCATTAAGGGTGACATTAGCTGGATGTCTTTTCTTTCTTTTTCTTGCCAATTGCTCTAGCTAGAAATTCCAGTATAATGTTGAAAAGAAGAGATGAGAGCTGACATCCTTGCCTTGCTCTCAGTCTTAGCGGGAAAGTATCCATTCTTTTATCATTAAGCATAACATTAGCTTTGGGTTGTTCATGGATTATCTTTAGCAGACTGGAGAATTTCACATCTCCAGTCCAAGGTATTGGATTTTTTCGTCAAATACTTTTTCTATATCTATTGATGTAATCATGTAATTTTTGTTTTTTATTCTACTAATATGGCATATCACATTGATTGATTTCTGGATGTTAACCAACCCTACCATCCTTGGAATACATTTTAGCCATGGTATATAATTTTTTTAAACATGTTGTGGATTTGGTTTGCTAATATTTTGCTGAGGATATTTGCATCTCTATTTATGAGAAATATTTGTAGTTTTCCTGTGATCTCTTTGATGGTTTTGGTTTCAGAGTAAAACTGACTTTATAAAATGATTGAAAGTATTCCCTCCTGTTACATTTTGAAGGGGTTTGTGAAATTGGTATTCATTCTTAGTTAAAAGTTTAATAGAATTCAGCAGTCTGAGTATAGACATTTCTTTGTGGGTAGTTTTTAAAATTTATTTTATTGTTATTAATGGTAAATAACTAAATAGAAAATCACAAAAAACAATTTTACTACTGTTTTAATCTCTTCACATATTATAAGTCTATTCACATTTTTTATTTTTTTAATGTCTTATTTCTTGTTATTGAGATACTTTTGGTACTTTATGTCTTTCTAGGAATTTGTCCATTTCATTTCAGTTAAGTAATTTATTGACATATAATAATTCATACTATGCCTGTACAATCCTTTTTATTTCTATAAGGCCTATGTAAATGTCTCCTCTTCTATATCTGATTCTTGATATTTGAGCCTTCTCTCATTCTTCTTGAAAGTTTGGTTATAGTCATATCAATTTTATTGACCCTTTCAAAGAAACAACTTTCAGTTTCACTGATTTTTTTTAAAGATTTTATTTATTTATTTGACAGACAGAGATCACAAGTAGGCAGAGAAGCAGGTGGAGAGAGGGGGGGAAGCAGACTCCCCACCTAGCAGAGAGCCTAATTTGGGGCTCCATCCCAGGACCCCAGGATCATGACCTGAGCTGAAGGCAGAGGCTTTAACCCGCTGAGCCACCCAGGTGCCCCGAGTTTCACTGATTTTTTAATATTGCTTTTCTATTTTTTATTTCCTTAATTACCACTCTAATATTTACTATATCTTTCCTTATTGATTTAGGTTTATTTTGCTTTTCTTCTCCCACTCTCTTAAGGTGGAAGGTTTAAGTACTTATTTGAAATATTAAGTATTTCTCTCTTTTTCTTTCATATAAGCACTTGCAGCTGTAAATTTCATTTTAAACACTCCTTTAGCTTTATCCCATACACTTTATGTGTTTTGTCCTGAGTTTCAGTTGTTCAAAGTTTCATTTCAAAGTATTTTCTGATTTCCCTCTTGATGTCCTCTTTGACTCACTTGTGATTTCTCACTGCATTTAATTTTCACATAGTTGGGAGTCTCTTAAGTTTTTCCCTGTTATTTATTTCTAATTTTATACCACTGTGGTCAGAAAATGGACTGTGTATTATTTCTGCCTTTTTTAATTTATTGATTTGTTTTATGGCTCAGCATGTCATCTCTTTTGGAGAAGGTTCCGTGTTCGCTGTAGTAGAATATATACATCCCATCACTATTGGGTGGTATGGATTATAGCTGACTACTAGGTATAGTTGGTTTATTATTGTCCAAGACTCCTATTTCCTTGTTGAATCTTCCATCTTGTGTATATACACTCTTGAAAGTGGGTTACTTACAACTCCTATTGCCATTATTGAATTTTATATGTCCCCATTTCTTTCAGTTTTGTTTCATGTATGTTGGTGCTTATCGTTAAGAACAGGTGTGATATAACTGTTTTATCTTCCTATTATCTTTATAAAATAAGCCTCTGTATCTTTTAATATTATTTTGTTTTAAAGTTTATTTTGTCTGATACCAGTATAACCACTCCAGCTTTCTTTCTTTTTTTTTTTTTTAAAGATTTTATGTATTTATTTAACAGAGAGAGAGATCACAAGTAGGCAGAGAGGCTGGCAGAGAGAGAGGAGGAAGCAGGCTCCCCGCTGAGCAGATAGCCTGATGCGGGGCTCGATCCCAGGACCCCGAGATCATGACCTGAGCTGAAGGCAGAGGCTTAACCCACTGAGTCACCCAGGACCCCCTCCACTCCAGCTTTCTTATGAGTGTTGTTTGCCTAATGTATCTTTTCCACCCTTTTATGTTCAATCTTTTTGTATCTTTGAATGTAAAGCATGTCTCCTATAAAGAGTATATACTTGGATCTTGTTTTCTTTTTTTCCCCCCAATCTGACTCTCTGCCTGTTGTTGAATTGTTTAAATCATTCATTTTAGTATTATTGTTAACATAGTTGGATTTATATCTGCCATTTAAATTCTTGTTTTTTCTGTGTCTAACACATTTTTTATCCTCTCCTTTCTCTAGCTTTCTTCAACAAAGTAGCCATCCTACAATTAAACATGTATTTCACATGGAGTTTTGCTAATGAATCTGTACTGAATCTACAAATTTCTCAATTGCCACCCTCCACCATAATCTCCACTATTTCCAGTTCTTTCCAATTCCTTTGCAAAGAGATTAGAAGCATGCAAAATTTCTAGGCCAAGGTTCTGGGGGTGGACACAATGGCAGACACCTTCAATCCATGAACTGAATACTCAGAGGAAAGGAGCAGTAGCCTGAATTCTTAATGGACTGCATCACCTGGTGTGGGACCACTAACAAGTGGGGACAAGAGTATATTCTCAATGGTTTCAAGTCCAAGACAGGGCCTCTGTTACACAGATGGGTCCTGAGTAGAAGACGGTAGTCCCTGCCTCTCAGTTCCATTCATTCATCATAGCCTAGGCAACAAGTAGTAGGGATAGGATGAAAAATGCTGCGGGAGAAATCTGCGAAGATATTCCTGACAGGGATCTAGAGGGAGAGAGAGCCCATGTTCCAGTTCTTGGCTAGAACAGTTTAGAGTAGAATTTCCATCTTGCTGTGCTTAGTTCAAATATTAAACTCGTGTTTTTCTTGCTGAATTTTCATTCATTTTCTTTCTTTTTTTAAAAAAAGATTTTATTTACTTATTTGACAGACAGAGATCACAAGTAGGCAGAGAGAAAGGCAGAGAGAGGTGGGGGGAAGCAGGCTCCCCGCTGAGCAGAGAGCCCAATGCAGGGCTTGATCCCAGAACCCTGGGATCATGACCTGAGCTGAAGGCAGAGGCTTTAACCCACCGAGCCACCCAGGTGCCCTTCATTCATTTTCTTAAATAGATATTTATTTGCTTGATGTTTGCTCTTTGAAGCATTTTTCAGAGAGTACAAATGGTTGCTTATAAATTATATAAATATGGTGCTATATTTATATTATATATAATAAATATATATATTATTGTTTATATAATAAACATGACTATATAAAATTATATGTATTTATATATCACTTTATATTTATTCTTTTTATATATATAATGGTTGTTTTATATATATATATGATGTTATGTATGTATATATAAATTTTCACCTGTTTCATAGGGAAGTAGTCTGTAGAGCTTGTCATGCTCTCATTCTGGGAGTAGATCTCTATCCATTCATTTGTTTATTTTGTTCTTTTTTTGAGGAGGAATAAGGTAATATATGTCCATGTGCCAGAAGCAGAGACCTCAATTAGTTCTCATTTTTATGTAGTCAAATATAGCAATCTCTCTGTTCAGTGCTTCTGGTGTTCTTTTTGAGAAAGTGCTTTATCATCCCAATAGTAATAATAAGCATTTTATCCAATTTAATTTTTCTACATTAATAATTTGATTAATGCAAATCTTTTATTTCTTTGGAAAATATTTTTATACTAATATTCATTCAACCTAGCAGATTGCATATTTCTTTCTCTGTCTCTCTCTGAATTGAAAGGTCAGGACAATTTTCAGTACAATTAAAACTCAATACATTTGTTTGTCCAACTAGGCTTTCTATTCTCTTTCATTAATTGTCCTGTTTCACCATGCATCTATACCATATATATATACATATATATTAATATTTTTTATTATGACAGATCACTACAGTAAGTTGCTCTCCTTTCTTGTATATAACTACTTTTCTCTAATTATTTTTCTTTTCCAGAACTATTCTGAACTTTATAATTAGGTATCTACCAAGTGAAAACACAGTAAGTTTAAGTTTACTTCTTTAGAGTAATGAACTATTTTAATAGTGAATCTTTCCACCAAAAATCAAGGTATGGTCATTCATATTTACATAAATCACACTTGAGAGAATTGAAAGTTTCTATACTATAGATACTTAACAAATTTCCATTATAAATATGAGGTTTCTTTGTATAAAAAAGTTATGAAATTTTAATATTATGCTGATTTTTCATAGTATTTGTAATAATGATCTGTTAGTTCACATGAGTGATCTAGTTATTTTACTATTATCACTGACAAATATGGACTGATTTTATTAATTACGAATTTTTATTCCCTAATCCGTGATTCTACTACCCAGAACATAATACACAACAGTAACTGTTCATCTGCTGCTCAATAGAACCGTAAGGTTTTTGCATGTGTGTTAAGTACTATGCTAGTTGTAATTAATTGAATAATGAACATACCAGGTGTAACAGTATAAAAGTGTTGCAGAAACTGTTACATACAAATGTATTTTTACTTTAATAAATGTTTTATCAAAAGTATTAAACTTTGTCAGATTTATTTTTGGCATCTGTTGAATTTTTTTTAACTTCTGACCCAATAATAATCCAAAAAATTCTAAATGTTTAACAGATTCTAAATGTTTAACAATTGTTGAATCATGGCTACAAATTCTCTTTGGCTATAATATACTATTTTTTATCAGATTGCAGCATTGTTTCTGCTAATAATTCATGTAAGATTTTATTGTTGATATTAATATGAAATATTAGACATAATGTTGTATTCTTATCTGTGATTTTTCCTGCTTTGGATAATTTAGTAGTCATAGATTTTTTTAAAAATAGCTTTTCCTTATATTATTCATAAAAAAAAACCCTTAGTTTCTTTTTTATGTACTGACTCTCTTCTTTTTTCTGCACTAATTGCCATACTTCATTCTTCTCTCTGACACTCATTTAAGATTTTCTAATTCTTTTTTTAAAAAATATTTTATTAATTATTTATTTGGGAGAGAGAGAGATCACAAGTAGGCAGAGAGTCAGGCAAAGAGAGAGGGGGAAGCAGGCTCCCTGCTGGCAGAGAGCCCGATGTGGGAACCGATCCCAGGATCCTGAGATCATGACCTGAGCCGAAGGCAGAGGCTTTAATCCATTGCGCCACCCAGGTGCCCCTTAAGATTTTCTAATTCTTGAGTGCTTTCTTTGTCCAAACATTATTTAAAGCCATGTGCATTTAAAAGTGTTAACTATATCATACTATATATGTAAAATAAAATAGTACATAAACCTTACATAATATACATGCAAGGAGAATTTAATGATTTGGTAAAATCCTTGTTTTACATGTATAAATGAAAAATTTTAAACTGCTTACCGAGTAACAAAAATTTGACTTAAATAATTGAAATTTTTTGTATGTATGTATATTTAAGGAAAAAATTAAGCAACCAAATATATAATAGGCATTGTGACTGGATTTGTCAACAATAATTGATTTTGCTTATCTACTATGTGTTGAATGCTCTGTATCAAGGTATTTCTAAGTATACAAGTCAATATTTTTTAATCTTATTATTACTTTAAGATAAAACATTATTATTGGGGCACCTGGGTGGCTCAGTGGGTTAAAGCCTCTGCCTTCAGCTCAGGTCATGATCTCAGGGTCCTGGGATCGAGCCCCACATCGGGCTCTCTGCTCAGCAGGGAACCTGCTTTCTCCTCTCTCTCTGCCTGCCTCTCTGTCTACTTGTCATCTCTGTCTGTCAAATAAATAAATAAAATCTTTAAAACAAAACAAAACAAAAAAACCATTATTATTGTTGTTATTTTAAGCAATACTTGACAGTAAGTGTGACTTTTTCATTAAAGTTATATGGCCAGTAATAATGGCATTAACAGTGCCTACTTAGCCCATACATCATACCAGGCCCTTTTCTAAACACTTTTTGTTAATTTGTCACTTATCCTCACCACAAACCTGTGGAGGAGGCACTCTAAAATACAGTGGATTAGGAATCAGTTTGATTCCGTCAGTGAAATTTCAAAGTTTTGAAGCTACGGTACTAAAATTTTCTCCTATGTGCATATGACTTTAAAGCCAATGCTTTACAGCACTAATCTAGCTCACTGCTCTTTTTTCCTTTTTTTATAAAAGTAATACAATGTTTCTCTATTTAGTATGAGTGAAATACGGTGCTAAGTAACAGATATCTTTGTGCTTCCCCTCACTGAACCTGTGTAAGTTTTGTTATTAATTATCTTCTGTTACCACCTACTACCTACTACTACTGTTACCACCACCACTACCACTGCTGCTTTCAATAGATTATGGATTGCCAACGAGGATTAATAAGTGGAACTAACTGGTGACTGATGTGCCATTATCTCAATTGTCAAGGCTGCAAATTTGACTTCTCTTGCAAAGGCAAATGCATTTGGAATATGGAATGACAGGTATCAAAAGGTTATTTTGACTATTCAAAGCTTAAACTGCAGCCCTTAAAACATTATCTGGATTTCTATGATTGCTCTTTTGTTATCCTTCCTGTCCCTTTCATAGTCTTTCATTAGATGAGCCCCAGAGGTGATCCGTACTGATTAAAAATTATGACACTTCATTTTCATAATAGAGGCTCATCTCAATTCTACAACCAAAAGAGTTTGAATGAATAGAAAAATTCTCAGTGAAAAACATGTCATCAAAGAAGAATGTTTTACAAATCTGAGCTGACAGTCAAAGCACAAACAAAATTTCTAAGAAGCTCATATTCTGACCACAGATTTGTATGTTTTGAGATTCAATTATTTATTATGTAGAAATACTATTTTCAGATTTCTTCATGTCCCGAAGACCTTGGCTTGTAATACTCTTTCATTTACAAATGAAACAAAATTGTCTCTCATTGTCTCTTAAAAGACTAGGACTGCTTCCTGATGTTTATGGCAAATATGAAAATGACTGATAATCTGTGCAAATCCTAGCTTTACTCAGCTGTAGGTCCTGAAGGCTTACAGCCAGAGTCAGATTGAAACTTGCCTCATCACTGACCAATGAAAATCAAATTCGTATGAATTTTCAGGAGTCTATCCTCCTAAACGCAAAGAGGGAATGTCTTGAACTTTCCTCCTTAATTCAAACAAGGAATGTCTTCAACAGTGTATAGAGTATGACTTTGTGATTGCTTATAGACTTCCCTTCTCTGACATCTCATGTCCTACTGTGTGTAGACAAATCCATGTACAGACACATTCTTAATAGTTTCTTTGCTTTGGAAGGTACGTTTGATCATACTGTCTTTGAAAGGCTGAACAGTGTCAACTTAACTCATTGGTTCAGTGTCAGATTGCCTGGGGTAATGTGCTTGTATAACTGAGTGACTGAGAATGAAGGTATATTCTCAAAGGATAATCTCTGCATATGTAAAATTAAAGTAGTTTTAACACATAAGAATAGGATTTTGCAAAGATTAAATGAGTTACTATAAGGTAAGATGCTTAGACCTACACCTCACCAATACAATAGTAGTTGCTTAATATAGGTATAATGGCTTAAAAATTGAATTATTTGATGATACTCTGATGCTCGGGTAGAGCCTAATTCTCCTACCCTTGATTGCAGCCAGATTTAGAGATTTACACCTATTTAATAGAGTTGTAGATATGACAAATTCTGGTTTCTTAGGTTGGGTCACAAGAGACATTGCAGATTTTATCTCTGTCTCTTCTAGATCACACCCTCTGGGGGAAGACAGCTGCTGTGTTATGAGGATACTCAAGCAGCCTTAGAGTGGGACCCAAATGGTGAGGAACTAAAACCTCATGTCAACACCCAATAAGGCACTGATATATTCTGTCAACAGTCTGATGGGAGGAAGCCACACGTAACACCAACCAAGCTGTTTTGAACTCCTGATTGATAGAAAAAGTTAGGCAATGAAAATTTATTTCTGGGGGGCCATTTGTTATACAGCAATATGCAATGAAGCTAATGCTTTAGCTATTATTAATATTATTCTCCAGCCAACACTTCTCACCTAGGCCCAGCGTACCTTTCTTTGGCACTCGGTTCATGCCTTTCTGCAGACAGACATTCTCAGAAACAAAACAAAGCACTACTGTCATTTCATGTGGTAGTTGTCCAGTCTACCTGCTTGAAATGCCTATACACTGACACTACTCTTGGCAGATAGATTTTTTTTTCATTGACAATTTTTTCATACCATGCTATTTGGGAAAATATATTATTTGTTACAGAATAATCAAAGCATCACTTCCTAACCATGCCACAATCTATCTGTACCTCAATACACTCCTGCCCAGAATGTTACATACTTCCTTCACCTTATATTCACAATGTCCTCTCAGCCAAGTGATATGCTTGATTCTAAACTTTATTAATCAGAACCCCCTAATATGTTTCATACTTGAATAATACATCTGCTTCCTAATAAATAAGAAGCTAATTTCTCTTTGATATGGGTCTAGAAACTCTTACACCTCTGTATGAAATGTAGTCCTAGTCAGAGCAGACCAGATGTAATGTATTTTTTTGCACATCACAATTTACGTGGCTACCCACCTTCCTGGTGGGTCATCTTACAACATTATCAGTCTCCAATACTCACACTAAAATGTTACCTCAGCTTTAGCAACCACAATCCCCAATTATGCCTTAAGTTCCCAGTATGTCTAATAGCACAATACTCCATGTTAACAGCACAAAAGCCTGAAACTGTTTTGACCCCTTCATACCCAAATCATTTTTCTGGCACTCTCTTGCTGGAATCATACTGAAGACAATCTTAACAGCAAATCTGTCAGTTCATTCATAATTGAAGATGTTGAACAACCTGATGTAATAGGTTGAGCTATGGCATGATTCAAAGATTATTAACTTTTTTTAGTGATCTGTGCTTATTAGAAGCAGATTAACTGGAGAGTTCTACCAAACTTTAAAAAAGAATTTACATTAAATCTTCAGAAACTATTCTAAATAAATAAATACTCCCAATTCATTGTGAGAGGCCACTATTACACTGATATCTAAACAAGCCAAGCCATCACAAAAATGAAACAATACTGCAGACCAATATTCTTTATGAATATAGATTAGAAATTCTCGAAAAACAAACAAAACCCAAACCTAGAAAACCAAATCAGCAAAACATGAAAGGCATTATACAACAGTAGCAAGTAGGATTTATCTTCAGAATAAAAGGTTGGTGTAGACTACCCCAAATCAATCAATGTAATATACCATATGAATAAAATAAGCACACACAAAAACCCATGAACCTCCCAAAAGATGAAGAAAAACCACTAGAAAAAAGTAAGACACTTTTAAATAAACACACTAAAAAAAAAAAAAAAATCAGGAATAGGAAGGAACTCCAACAGCCTGATAATAACATCTACAACAACAGACTAACAAACAAAATAATCCACAGATAACATGATACTTAATCATTTACAAGAGCAGGAAGAAGAAAAAGATGCAGGCATTCTCACAATTTCTATTCAACATTATACTAGATGTTGCAGCAAAAAAAAAAAAAAAAAAAAAAAGAAGAAGAAGAAGAAGAAAAAAAATAAGTAATAAATAAAAAGCTTCAAGATAAAAGAAAAGATTAAAACTATTTCTTTCCATTGTATATAGAAAATTTTTTAAAATGGCTAAAAGAATTAACTAAATCTAATAAACAAGTTCTGCAATGTTACTAGATACAAGATCAATAATCAATGATATTTATACACACTCATGTACAATAACCTAAAAAGGCAAAACAATTTCATTTAAAATAGTATCTAAAATAAAATATTAATAGATAAATTTAATAAAGGAAATGCTAGGTTTTTTGGTATGAAAACCACGAAACACTGTTTTAAGATATCAATGGAATTCTAAATAAATGATGAAAAATTCTATGTTAGGGAGGAATAAGATGGTAGATGAGTAGGAGTCCTAAATATCAACGGGTCCCAGGAGTTCAGCTAGATAGTTATTAAACCATTCTAAACACTTACAACTCAACAGGAGATAGAAGAGAAAAAGAATAGCAATTCTATGAACAGAAAAGCAACCACTTTCTGGAAGGTAAAACAAGCAGAAAAGTGAATCTGAGGCAATATATGGAAAGATAGGCTGCGGGGGGAGTGATAGAGCAGTAGAGCACAAAATCAGAACTTTTAGAAGTTTCTCCACTCAGGTACATGGCTCCAGAGGCTAAATGGTGGGTGGAGCCCTTGCAGGGACAGTGTGGTCTCAGGACCCACAGGATGACAAAAAGACCACGGGTGTCTGAGTGTGGCAGAGCAGCCAGGTGTCAGAGCAGGAAAGCCAACTGCAGAGATGCAGCCCAGGATTGGCCTCTCAGCTCAGGGTTATCTTAAACCATGATCCGAGGCACAGTTTGGACCACTGTTCTTCGAGCAGGGACCCCCACAAGTGGCAGATCCAGGAGACTGCTTCCTTCCTCCTCTGGGAGCATGCTGCAGGAATTCACTGTGTTTGGAGACTCCAAATGGAGCCATGTGCCAGAGATAGAAACATTTGGTCACAGGCAGGGTGAGCTTGGAGTGTGGCCAGAGATCAGGGAGATGGGAGTGATTGACTGCTTTTCTCTGAGGGCACAATGAGGAGTGGGACTCCAAGCTCTCAGCTTCTACAGGGGTGGAGATTGGGGAGGCCACCACCTTAATTCCCATCCTCCAAAGCTAAATGGAAAGTGTTCTAGGAACAAAAGCTAAGGAAAGCAAATCTGAGCAGATTACTTAGCCTGGACCCTGGCAAGGGTTGGGCAATTCCGCCTGTGGCAAAGACATTTGAGAATCACTGCAACAGGCCCCTCCCCCAGAAGATCAGCAAGACTATCCAGTCAAGACCAAGTCCTCCAATCAATGAGAACTGCGGAACTCCAGAGCTAGGGGAAAGCAACACAGAATTCATGGCTTTTTCCCAATGATTCTGTAGTCTTTCAAAGTTTCCTCTTTTCTATTTTAACCTTTTAAAAACTATTTTATCTTATCAATATCTTTTTAAAAAATGTTTTTAAATTTTCATTGTTATACTCATATTCTATTCCTTCATTATATTTAACCTTATTTTTTTGTATACATATAGACATTATCTTCTTTGAAATTTTGGGATACACTTTCTTCTAACAGATCAAAATATACCCTAAATCTAGTGCATGGCTTTGTTCTAGTCTCCAGCCTGATCACATTCTTTCCTCTTCTATTTAAATTTTTTCAACCAGCCTCTTATCAATTCCTTTTTTAGAGTCTTTTAAAATTTTCATCTTTATAGTCATTTTCACCCCTTCATTGTGTTTACCCATATTTTTGTGTATGTGTGTGTGTGTGTGTGTGTGTGTGTATATAAAATAAAATAAAATAACTAAAATCTAACAAAGTTGAAAATTTAAAAAGCGATTAATGAGACACAATAAAAAATGGAGTCTCTTACTGCTAGGATAAATGAGGCAGAAGAGAGAATTGGTGATATGTAAGACCAAATGATGGAGAATAAAGAAGCTGAACAAAAGAGACAAACAACTACTGGACCATGAGGTGAGAATTTGAGAGTTAAGTATCACTTAAGATGAAACCATACCATAAGACAGAACAATATTAGAATAATTGGGATCCCAGAAGAAGAAGAAAAAGAGAGGGGTGTGGAAGGTATACTGGTGCAAATTATAGCAGAGAATTTCCCTAATTTGGCAAAGAGAACAAGCATCAAAATCCAGGAGGCAAAGAGAAACCCCATCAAAATCAATAAAAATAGGTCAATACCTCATCATCTATTAGTAAAACTTACAAGTCTCAGTGACAAAAAGAAAATCCTGAAAGAAGCTCAGGACAAAGATGTGTGTAACCTACAACAGTAGAAATATTAGATTGGTAGCAGACCTATCCACAGAGACCTGGCAGGCCAGAAAGGACTGGCATGGTATAATCAGAGTACCAACTGAGAAAAATATGTGGCCAAGAATACTATATCTAGCTAGGCTGTCATTGAAAATAGGAGAGATAAAAAGCTTCCAAGCAAACAAAAACTAGAAGAATTTTCCACACAAAACCAGACCTACAGGAAATATTGAAAGGGGTCCTCTAACCAAACAGAGAGCCTAAAAGTAACATAGATCAGAAAGGAACAGAGATAATATACAGTAATAGTCACCTTACAGGCAATACAATGGCACTAAATACATATCTTTCAATAGTTATCCTGAATGTAAATGGGCTAAATGCCCCAATCAAAACACACAGGCTATCAGAGTGGATAAAAAAACAAAACAATACCCGTTGATATACTGTCTGCAAGAAACTCATTTGAGACCCACAGACACTTCCAGATTTAAAGTGAGGGGGTGGAAAACAATTTACCATGCTAATGGACATCAAAAGAAAGCTGGGTGGCAATCCTTACATCAGACAAATTAGATTTTAAGCCAAAGACTATAATAAGAGATGAGGATGGACACTATATCATACTTAAAGGGTCTGTCCCACAAAAAGATTTAACAATTTTAAATATCTATGTCCCTAACATGGGAGCAGCCAATTATATAAAACAATTAATAACAAAATCAAATAAACACAATAATAATAATACAATAATTATAGGGGACTTGAACACCCTCCTCACTGAAATGGACAGATCATCTAAGCAAACATCAACAAGGAAATAAAGGCTTTAAATGACACCCTGGACCAGATGGATGTCACAGGTATATTCAGAACATTCCATCCCAAAGCAACAGAATACACATTCTTCTCTAGTGCACATGGAACATTCTCCAGAATAGATCACATCCTGGGTCACAAATCAGGTCTCAACTGGTACCAACAGATTGGGATCATTCCCTGCATATTATCAGACCACAGTGCTTTGAAACTAGAACTCAATCAGAAGTGGAAAGCTGGAAAGAACTCAAATACCTGAAGGTTAAAGAGCATCCTACTAAAGAATGAATGGGTCAGGAAACGACTGATGTTGGCAAGGATGTGGAGAAAGGGGAATCCTCCTATACATGGTGGGAATGCAAGCTGGTGCAATCACTCTGGAAAACAGTATGGAGGTTACTCAAAAAGTTTAAAATAGAGCTACCCTATGACCCAGCAATTGCAGTACTGTTTATTTAGCCTAAAGATACAAATGTAGTGGTCTGAAGGGGCACGTGCACCTGAATGTTTATAGCAGCAATGTTTAGACCAATGTTTCCATAGCCTAACTATGGAAAGATTCTAGATGTCCATCTACAGAAAATGGATAAAGAAGATTGAAATATATAGATATAGATATATAGATATATAGATATAGACACAGATATGATGGAATACTATGAAACCATCAAAAAAAAAAAACCCCAAATCTTGTCATTCGCAGCAACGTGGATGGAACTAGAGGGAATTATGCTAAGTGAAATAAGTCAATCAGAGGAAGACAATTATCATATGATCTCTCTGATATGAGGAATTTGAAAGGCAGGGCAAGGGGTCATGGAGAAAGGGAGGGGAAAAAATCAAACAAAATGGGACCAGGGAGGAAGAAAAACTATAAGAGACTCTTAATCTCAGGAAACAAACTGAGGGTTGCTAGAGGATGGGGTAGGAGGAATGGGGTGGCTGGGTTATGGACATTGGGGAGGGTATGTGCTATGGTGAGTGCTGTGACTGGTAAGACTGAGGATTCACAGACCTGTATCCCCGAAGCAAATAATACAATATCTGTTAATAAGATAAAAAATAATTCTATGTTTGTGAATCAAAAAATTTAATATTGTTATGGTGAGAATCCTCCCAAAACTGATTCACAGAATCCATGCAATCCCCATCAAAATCCCTGTTTTTGCTTTGCAGTAATTGGCAAGTTTATTCTAAAATTCATCTGGAAATGCAAGGGAGCTAGAATAACCAAAAAAATTTTGAATACAAACAAATATGTCCTACTTGTACTTTCCTATTTCAAAATTTGCTTAAATATAATATTTAGTTGCTATTTATAGTAATCAGGACAATGGAATCCTAGCCTAGAGATAGGTAGAATTGAGAGTTCTAGTTGAACCATCAAATGTATTATCAATTGACTATCCATAAGGAGGATATGATGGAAGAATAGTGTTTTCAAAAACAATGCTTGATAGCTGGTTACCTATATGAGAAAGAATGAAATTTTACCCTCCTACCTCATACCATAAAAAAATTTATTCAAAATGGTTCAAATACCTAAATGCAAGTGCTAAACTTAGAAACTCTTTAAAAATGAGAAAATATTTGTGATCTTTCATTAAGAAATGTCTTAATATGACACCAAAAGCACAAGTGATAAAAGAAAATAAATTATAATTCATCAAAATTAAAAGACATTTGTACCTCAAAAAACACCAAGACAGTTCTAAGTTGACATGTTAATTGTGTTCCAAGCATCCTAAATGTTATGCAACTCTAACTCATTAATCTGTGCCCTCTGGTTTATAGCTTGATGAATTACAGCTTCTTTGAGATATCACCAGAACACTGACCCTGGGCAAATAAGGAACTACATGTTTCCAAGATCAAGCTTGACCACACAAGAAATAGACTTTCTTTATGCCAACAAGTCTGTTTGAGATCATACTGAGAATGCTTCCCCTACATGTCAGCACTCACCACTTCTCTGTGATTCACCCTTACAAACCTCTTGCTTGGACTAGGACTTTGGAGTTAGTCTTTGGACCTTTGCCTGCCATCTGCCCAGGTTGCCTGCTTCCTGAATAAAGCAACTTTTTCCTTCCCATCAACATTGTCTCTCAAGTATTAGCTTTCAACTGGTGAATGGCTATATTTGAGTTTCATTAACAATCATAGAAACGGAATAAAATGTTTGCAAATCTTATATCTGGGAGAAACTTTTATCTAGAATATTTAATGAGAATGTTTACAACTCATTAATACAAAGAAAAATAATCTAATTTTTAAAACAAGCAAAGATGAATAGGCATTTCTCCAAAGAAAGCATACAAATTTATAATAAGCACATGAAAAGATACTCAGTATCATCATACATTAGGGAAATGCAAATCAAAACACAAGGGATACCACTACATACCCACTAAGATGGCTATTTTTTTCAAGTACAGAAAATAAAAAGTTGGTGTGAGTGTGGGGAGTAATCAAAATTCTCAAGCATAGTTGATCGGATCACAAAAATGGTGCAGCCACTGGAAAAGTTTGGCAGTTCCTCAAAATGTTAACCATACTGCTACCCCATCACTCAGTAATAATACTGCTAGGTATCTACCCAAGACAAATGAAAAAATTTATCTACACAAAAACTTGGACACAATGTCCAAAGAAGGAATATTCATAATAGATAAGTGAAAACAACTCAGATGCTTATTAAATGATGAATGGATAAGTAATAAGCATATGTTCTTATAAAGAAATACTATTTGGCACAAAAATGAATGACACACTGAAACATGTTACAGAATGGATGGACCTTGTAAACTTAATGCTAAGTCAAAGAAGCCAGTCACAAAAAGCCATATATTGTATGATTCAATTTGTATTAAATATCCAGGAGAGGCAAATATAGTAGTCCCTCTTATCTGGGGTGGGGGGAAGGGAGACACATTCCAAAACCACCATAGGTAACCAAAACTGCAGATAGTACTAAAACCTATATATGTTATACCTTTTCCTATATGCACCTATCTATGAGAAACTTTAATTTATGTATTAGGCACAGTCTGAGATTAACGATGACAACTAATAACATATAACAATTATACCTACTATATACTATAAATATATGAATATACTGTACTGCAAAAAACTTTAGGAATGTGGTCTCTCTCAAAATATCTTATTCTACTGTACTCACCCTTTTTCTTGTGATGATGTAAGATGATAAAATGCTGTTGTGATGAGATGAAATGAAGTGAATGACAGTGACATTAGGATGCAGGATTAGGCTTCTGTTAATCTTCTAACAATATGTCAGGAGGATCATCATCAGCTTCTGGACCACAGTAGACTGTGGATAACCGAAATTGTGGAAAGCAAAACTATGGTTAAAGTAGGGGACTAGGGGTACCTGGGTGGCTCAGTGGGTTAAGTCTCTGCCTTCGGCTCAGTTCATGATCTCAGGGTCCTGGGGTCGAGCCCCACCTTGGGCTCTCTGCTCGGTGGAGAGCCTGCTTTCCTCCCCCCTCTGCCTGTCCCTCTGCCTACTTGTGATCTCTCTCTCTCTCAAATAAATAAATAAATCTTAAAAAAAAAAATGTGGGGGAACTACTGTACTTAGAAACAGAAGGTGGATTACCTCAGTCCGGAAGAAAGGAGAAACAGATAGTGAATGCTAAACTGTTATGAGGTTTTTTTTTGTGGTGATGATAATGTTCTGTAATTAGATCAGGATGATAGTTTTTACAAACCTGTAAATATACTAAAACCACTGAGATACACTTTATATATGTTTGAATATCATGGCATGTGAATTATATCTTAATAAAGGTGTTATTTCAAGAAAAAAATTACAGAACCCACTAGTAATCCCTTAAAAGATGGAGATATTGATACATATCTCACAATTCCTATACTAAGTTAATCACAATTCCTAAACTAAAGTTGCTACTTATGAATTAAAAGACAAAAAGGTATTAGAACTATTCATATAGTTGTGCAGCACTGAGATAGAGTTGTGAATTGGGGACCTGGGACACAACAAGCATCAGCCAGTGAGAGTGACAGAGACACAGAAGAGACGGTTTGTGGACTGAGTCTTGAAGGATGAGCTGTTATCAGCGAATGAAGAAAGGAAGCAGTGATGTCATAGCAGCATGGGTAAGAATGAGAAATGAACAATTTGGTAGAGGGAGAGAACCATAAAGGAGACAGAATTTTATCCTGAGAATTAAGAATATTCCAGTGAGAAACCTAGATGGGAGGGGAATTACCCAAATAGATGTTCATTAAAAAAAACTCCCTTGAAGTATGATAACTGGCAAAAACAAAAGCAAACAAGTAAACAACAACAAAATGGTAGGTTTCAGCATTAGATATAGGAGAAGAGCGGGAACTGAAACCTTCAGATTTGAAATTCTGTCTTTACATTTATGCCTTCTTCCAATGAGTTTTAGTTAATGGTGATTTTTCTTTCTTTCTTTTTTTTTTTTTTTAAGATTTTTCTTATTTATTTGAGAGAGAGAGAGAGAGAATGAGCAGTGGGGAGAGGCAGAGGCAGAAGGAGAAGCAGGCTCCCTGCAGAGCAAGGAGCTGGATGTGGGACTCAATCCCAGGAACCTGGGATTGTAACCAGAGGTTAAGGCAGACGTTTAACCCACTGAACCACCCAGGCATCCCAATTGTGATTTTTCTTTTTTTAAAGATTTTATTTATTTATTTGACAGAGATCACAAGTAGGCAGAGAGGGAGCCAGAGAGAGAGGGGAAAGCAGGTTCCCTGCTGAGCAGACAGCCCAATGTGGGGCTGGATTCCAGGACCCTGAGACCATGATCTGAGCTGAAGGCAGACGTTTTAACCCACTGAACCACCCAGTTTCCCCCTAGTTGTGATTTTTTAAAATGTTGATTCTTATCCCCATGTTTTCCAACTCCAGACAAAAATTCAAAATGAATAATTCCAAACAATGATTGAAAATACATTTAATAGATACTGTTACTATTTAGAGTCTACCAAAAAATATTTTAGGAAATACCACATACACTTTACATTACCCCCCTCTGAACAAATTATTTTTGTATGGGTGATTATAATGGTTCAATTTCATTAAAAATAAATTGTTTCCTTGATTAAAATGACATTTAGTTAAACCTTCCTTTTTTTGCCATCAATTTCTGTAGCAATATCTGACATCTTTTTATAGTTAAAGAAAAAATTTTAACCAGAGAATATAAATATAGTCAGTAAAGATGAAAATAAATCATTGCAACCTCTTAATGTGTTGGGAAAGGAATTTATGTCTGCTCCTTAATTGTTATCCTACTTCAAATTTTGTTCACTCATAATATTCAGATAATGCACTTCAGTAATTTTTACAGTGACATGCTATAATTTACAAAATTATTAAATTATATGTTTAAAAAAGAAATGAACAGGGGCTGGCTTAAATTTCTTTAGGATAATTGTAGAGTAAATTTCCAAAATGATTTCAATTGCCTGCTTATTCTATAGTTTGCTTATGATATAATCCTAATTGCCATGCAGAAAATAGTTTTCAACAAAGATTACTAACTGATGTTCATATAAATTTATATTAAGAAAAGTTTCACATCTTTAGTATTTATTTATATGTCAAGTAAGTTTTTCCTTCAGTCTTTCAGCTCTATCTGTCTTCATATCACTGCCAATCAAATCTACTTGCACTTAGAATTTATAAATATATATTGAAAAATGGGGATACAAGTTTCAAAAACAATTTTGAGTACTATGTATATAATAATACAACACCCTGAAAATACTAAATTAAGGGAAATAACTTGCCAACATTTTACACAAACCCTATGGAAATATTTCCTTTAAACATGAAGTAAACAAAGATATTCTCAAGAAAACTTGCTGCCAGCAAGCTGAACTACAAGAACACTGGATACAGTTCTTTAGGCTAAGCAATACCAACTCTGGATTATAATCCATAGTGCAAGAAGAAAGGATTAAAATATGCACTTTTAGAAAGGGCAGATAGCGGATAAATACAAAAGACAGTAGAATGCATAAAGCAACCAAAATGACAGTATCTTGAAAAGTTTCTAATACATTCAGAGGTAAAATATATAACAGTTGGGATATTTTAAAGGGATAAATGAATTTAAGTTGTTGCAAACTTCTTATATTGTTTGGAATGAGACAAAAGTAGTAGCTTAAGATGTCAACAATAATGTAACAAATTTTGAAATAATATGAAATTTTGAAATAATATGAGAAACTACTAAAGAATGATGAAGATATTACCAAAACACTAAAAATAAAAACCTTAAAATAAATTTTTATAAACCATGCAATAACTAACCCAAGGGAAGGTAATATAACTATGTTAACATTGAACTAAGGAGATTTGGGAGCATCTGGGTGGCTCAGTTGGTTAAGCTACTCCCTTCAGCTTGGGTCATGATCCCATGGTCCTGGAATCAAGACCAGCATCTGGTTTCCTGCTCAGTGCTAAATCTGTTTCTCCCTCTCCCTCTGCCCCTCCTCCCCACTTGTGCTCTATCTCAAATAAATAAAATATTTAAACAAAGAAACAAAAAAAGGAGATTTTAAGATATGGATGGCCAAAATATGAACAGTCCGCAAAAACCATTTTTTTTTAAAGATTTTATTTATTTATTTGTCAGAAAGAGGGAGAGCGAGCACAGGCAGACAGAGTGGCAGGCAGAGGCAGAGGGAGAAGCAGGCCCCCTGCCAAGCAAGGAGCCCGATGTGAGACTTGATCCCAGGACGCTGGGATCATGACCTGAGCCGAAGGCAGCTGCTTAAACAACTGAGCCACCCAGGCGTCCCAAAAACACATTTTAAATACAAAACACATAGATAAGGAAACCACAATGATGGAAAAATATACACCCAAAATAAATCAGAGTGTCTCTGTCAATGTCAGATAAAGGAGACTTAAAGCCAAGAAATATTATGAATGATAAAGCAGAACATTTTACAATAATAAAGCAGTCAATAGAATGATATGACTGTAAATTTGGGGGCAGATAGCATAGTTTCAAATTATGTAAAGTAAGAATTAACATAAATAAAGACAAAATAAAAATCACAAGAGAGATTTAACATGCTTCCTTTGGTAGGGAAAAGAAAAAAAATTTAAAATATTTTAAAAAACATTGTTGAGCAAACTGATCTGATATATATGGAATATCCCAAATGTAACTGTAAAATATATATTCTTTACATATGGTCACAACACACTTGGCAAAATAAAGTACATTCTAATTCACAAACCAATTTTTTAAAAATTCCAGTTAAGGAATAATGAAGTATATATTCTCCAACCATTGTAGAAATAAATTAACATTCAATAACAATAAATAATTAGAAACCACTCAAATATTTGTTAAATACACAATTAACTGCTAAATAATCCAAAGGACAAAGTAAAATTCCAACAGATGTTAGAAAATATTTTGAGATGACAATAATAAAGTTATTCCACAAATTTTGTGATAAAGCAGTTCTGGAGGTTAAATTTAATATTTTAAAATACACATATCAGACAGAAAGAAAGTTTAAGGACCATGATTCAAGCTTCCAGCACATGAAACAAGAAAAATTATGCAAATGATCTCTAAGATAACTATGACCTATAGTAATAAAAGTATTCAATACTATACCATCCATACTCATTTAGATTAGTGGAAGAGTATTTAAAGCACAGATTAGCCCTACATATTTACAGCCATTTCATTTATGATAAAAGTGCCTCAAAAATGTATTACGAAAAGTTTTTTTCCCCTATGAATAGTGCTAAAGCAATTAGATACCCATACAGATAAAAGTTGATCAAGTTACATCCTATGTTACACCATATAGAAAAATTAACTTGAAGTTGACTATAGATTTTCTCAGATTTAATCAATTAATATTAAAACTTAAACAACATTCTAGAGGAAAAAATTTATCCTCCTCAATGTCTTCATGTTGGACCTTGGAATAGCAAAATATTTTTTAAATATCAATAAGCATAAAACACTAATCAAACAGGAAAATAACTCATATAGTACATTCACATTCATTAAAGAACTTCTGGTCATCTAAATAAATCATCCTTAAAGCTAATGAAAAGACAGCCTGGAAAAATACATCTGACAGTGACATGTGTCTAGAATATATGAAGAACATTAGAAATCAGAAAAAAGACAATAAAATACAACTAAAAAGTGGGGCAAAGTTTTATAAAACCACTTTACAAATGAGTGCATCAAGATGATCAATAAGCATATGAAAATATATTCAACATCATTATCAGCAGGGAAAAGATTAAAATTACAATGAGATTTCAGAACACAACCATCAAAAGGGCTAAATTTAAGAAACTGACTATAGGATATTTAGATGAGAAAGTAGTGCTACTAGAACTGTCATATACTATTGATGAGATTATTAATTTGTTGATCAAATTTGAAAAAAAATTCTTAGCAATATCTACTAAAACTAAACATACATATATCCCCATGACTCAGATACCACTCCAATGAAAAATTAGTTACAAAAATCTATCAAAAGATATTTTGCATAAATATTTACAGGAAGTTTAGTCATAACAGATAAAAAATGGAAAGAACTCAAATGTACCAAGAAAAGGATAGACAATTTATATTTATAGTGACATTCTATTACACAACAATACGTAAAAGAACAGTCTCCTGACAGGAAAAGATGCTCAACATCACTCTTCATTAGGGAAATGCAAATCAACCACGAAGAGACATCACTTCACACCTGTCAGAATAACTACAATTAAAAAACAATAAATGTTAGAAAGGATGTAGAAAAAAAGGAGTCCTCGTGTACTGCTGGTGGGAATGCAGACTGGTGTAGCCACTATGGAAAATAGTGTGGAGGCTCTTCAAAAAATTAAAAACAGAATTACCATATGATCCAGTAATTCCACTACTGGATGACCCAAAGAAAATGAAAAGATACATGAATTCCTATGCTTATTGCAGCATTATTTACAATAGCCAAATTATGGAAGCAGCCTAAGATGAATGACCGATAAGTAGATAAGGAAGAATTGGTATATATAATCAGTGGAATATTATTCAGCCATGAAAAAGAATGAAATCTTGCCATTTGGGACAATATGGATGGGTCTAGAGGGTATAATGCTAAGTGAAATAAAGTCAATCAGAGAAAGACAAATACCATATGATTTCATTCATAGATGGAATTTAATAAACGAGAGTAAAAGAGAAAAGCAAAAAACAAACAAACAAAAACAAAAAAGCAAAAAAACCACAAAACCCAGGACAGACTCTTAAATATAGAGAACTGATGGCTGCCAGACAGGAGATGAGTAGGGGGATGGATGAAATAGATTAGAAGTGAAGAAATGTGGGAAGCAGTTGGCTGGAAGAGTTTTCTGTCTGTGTATATCTAAGCTTTATTTGTCCTGAGAAAGTGACACAGAGTACCCAGCAAGCATCCAATACAGAGGTGACATCCAAAGCTTGTCACCCTCCAGAGCTTTATCTGTTTTACATATTAGATTCCAATGTGTTATTTTAATATAAGACTACAACACAAACAACTTTGATAACCACCTGTTCATATTTATACAAAGCCCAAAAGGAGACACTTTGGCTCAAGGTTTCCAGCTAGGTGATTGGCTGTAATTACTGATATAGCCTCCTGATTTTCAGCCCTAAGTTCATTACAGGAAAAAAAAAAAAAAACTCAGAAAGATCAGTGATGACTACAGAGTAGAATGAGCCAGTGGGCCTTATTTGTGCATCGAAGCTCTTTACACATTCATTATATCATGAAGATATGGATGTGAGTAGAAGTGCTGCAGAGGAATTACATGCGAGCACACACACCTGGTTAAGGCTTGTGGACTGATCCTGTGTATTAGCTTTGACTAAGAATTTCAGTGACAGTGGAAATTTGGAAGCCAAACAAAATGCTCTCTATATTTCTACTGCACAGATGTCAACCTGCGATTTTCATGGTGCCCATGGAGCTTACAGTCATGCCCTCGTGTCATCCTCCTCCTCTCCATTCTTTGGTCCAAAGGCTGTACTTAAAGTTCTCAAACACGTCACTCTGCATCTTTCTTTCTTCCCCAAGCTATCTCTGCTGCCTGAGACCCTTTTGTTAGTTTTATCTACCCCTAAACCTATCTCATATCTATTCTACAAGATACCACTCAAGGGGTTTTTTTCTAGCAAACATCGCCCTGTCTTCTTCAGATGTTCATCTACTTTGTTCCAATAGCACTATGTGCATTACTTCTTCATGTCACTTACCTTACTGTAAAATAAATATTTGTGAACATTTTCCTTTCTCCTATTAGGCAGAGAGTGGATTAAGGGCAATTCTCAGCACCAGATGCTTACTTGTGTGCAAGTAACAAAAAAAATTGTAATGAATATATGAAAAGAAGGTAAAAATTCTGCACGGGTGATGAGATGAGGGATCAATAAATAGAACTGCTACTGGTGTAGTGAGAAAATTATACAGGTTCTTGACTAATTTTTAAAAGATAATGTAGGATCCGTTTTGTTTTTTTCATAAGGAGTGGTCAAGCAATAGAGACTTAAAAACATACATTTTTGTCAGACAACTTTGCTACTATTTGAAATAATTACTCAGTATATACTATATCAGACTAACTACTACTGTATGAGGAAGTTATGTACATATATAGAATGCATGGATACATGAATATATGTATGAATTACGAATACCTATTGAATCCAAATATATGGAGATGGACTCCCCCAGCTCAAGTCAATCCCTCATTTTGTTCTTACCCTATGCATGGTATACAATTAACAACAGAGCATTCAGCACAAATCAAGAAAAGATTGCACAAAGTGATTTCATTATAGGAATAGTAGGAGAAGCCGCAGTGTCTATCAGCGTCTTAGATGGTCTCCCTGTCTCCAGGGTTTCTCTTCTATAGAACTTTGTGAACATTTCCCTTGGATTAAACATATTTGGCTGAAAGCATTTATAGAACCACTTCAACCCATCAAGAGAACTTTGTGTTTTTTTTTTTCCTTTCTCTTAGAATAAGTTTATTTCTCTTTGACCATTATTTCCAAAGATTAAGTACTTAAACAGCATGACTGCCTAACCACATCCTGTCTTGAGCCTTTCTGTAGACTGGGTAAGTTTAAGTCTCATGCTAGATTCAATTATTTGTATTTCTCTCTCAAACACTGTGAAAAAAAAAAAACAAACCCTCCTGTGTATTTTTATGCATCTTGCTGTATAGTAAACCCCACTATGGTTATGGTTTTTTCTAAAGCTGTGTTTAGTAGGATGATCAGGTCACTTCATATTCAGACATATATAATTATCTTTTGTGGGCGACTGGTCACAAATTCAATAGAATTTACATGAATGCTTTGCACAGTTCCCCATAGAGAAGGGTCATGACCTAGCAATTGCTCAGAAGTACATCTATTTGGTCATGCTCTGCTACACATATTATTTTCATGGAAATTAATAATTCTCTTGGTGGAATCTTGGATTTGAGTTTGCATATATTTAGGCAATAACTGTTTACATAATAGAATTATGCAACAAGGTAAGCAGTTTCTGAATTATTGAACACCTAGATTGCTGGTCTAGTTGTTTGTTGATTTTTGAGTCATTTTTTCCTATTGTCAAAAGAAAAATAAAAAGGTAATAATTATTCTGAAAATATTCCCAGGACAGATTTACTCTTGTGTCAGTGATTTACAGAAATCAAAATTTTTAAAAGATTTTTATATGACAAGAGGGAGAGAGATCACAAGTAGGCAGAGCAGCAAGCAGAGAGAGGGGGAAGCAAGCTTCCAGCTGAGCAGAGAGCCTGATGCAGGGCTCAATCCCAGGACTCGGAGATCATGACCTGGGCTGAAGGCAGAAGCCCAACACACTGAACCACCCATGTACCCCCAAATATTTTTGAAAGATATAACTGCCTCTTGCTCATTTAGTAATTTTTCATGTTTTCTATATAGCAACTTGTATCATACATATTTCAAAAATAACACTCAATTTTCTATCCCTTTGGAAAACACACACATTTAGGATATCTTATAAAAAGCTAAATATTATTATGCCTTTACTTTTTTAAAAGATTTATTTTAGAGAGAGAGAAATAGAGAGAACATGAGCAGGAGGAGGGACAGAATGAGAGGGAGACAAGTAGATTCTTGGCTTGGCTGAGTGGGTAGCGCGATTTGGGGCTCAATCTCAGGATTTGAGATTATGACCTGAGCAGAAATAAAAAATTGGATGCTTAACCAAAGGAGTCACCCAGGCACCCCTGTGCCTTTTACTTTTTGGCATGGAAAAAAACTGGGAAAGCAACTTGAGCATCATATGTGACATTTAAAATTCTGGTATTAACTAAGTGAATAGGA
Organism: Taxidea taxus jeffersonii; assembly: GCA_003697995.1. Taxonomy (NCBI): domain Eukaryota; kingdom Metazoa; phylum Chordata; class Mammalia; order Carnivora; family Mustelidae; genus Taxidea; species Taxidea taxus. The sequence continues at coordinate 5,240 of RCUC01143732.1, read as the reverse complement.
TGTTAATGAACAGAAATCTAATGAATACTAAATGTTTAATTTCCCAAGTTATCTAGAAGCTTTACAACTCATGGCAATTATGGAAATAAGTATAATCATAAACATAAAAATAAGAACATCTGTATGTCTTTCAGCTAACTACTTCTGAACTTGCCAACCCATGTAGAAACTGTGAGGTCAATAAACTCTGAGCATACTGCAAGTGAGCGCCAATAAAGACAGCAGAGAGAGAAATCTAGGAAACGTTTCTTCTTTTCCAAATAAGTGATTTTTCTATGATCAATACTTAAGATGGAATATTATACTGTCTGATATCTGTAACAGTCATATAATATGCTAACATTTACTGGAAGTAAACTGACATTAAGAAAGGTATAAAAAGAAGAATTTAATATAAATATATTTTATAATATAAATAATATATATTATATATAATATAATTATATATGATTATTTATTATATATAATATACTATTATATATCTAATATAAATATAAGAAGAATTTTTTAAACTTATTTGAATTTGACATCTCATTTTTAAGGAATGCTTCACTGGAGTAGAGCTCTATGAAACACATTTTGGGGATACATTTATTTAATGACATAAGTAGCTCTATGACCATGTCTACTTAGAGATGTGCAAGGAATCGAAGCAACCATTTCATAACATACAATGAAAATCGGGCCCAGGGGAGATGGTTGGGTACAAGAAACCTTCCCATGCCTATATACAAAAACAGAGAACAGTCAATAGGAAAGTGAGTAAGAGAATAAGAAAAGGCATGGAATTAAAGGCATACATTTGGTGGAAAATAAAGTGAAACCCAAGGAAATTATGTAATCCAAACTGAAAGTTAAAGATATGTTGAACAGCATAAGGAAAGCAGACAAACCTAGGTTAGAACCTAGGCTTTATAACTGGTTTGACAAGTAAAATAAACTCCCTGACCTCCATTTCTTTGTGGATAAAATAGGATTACTATATCAGAAAGATTAATTAAAATCATATTAGCCACAGCTTGGTACCTGGCAGCTGGCCAACAAAAAAACTTATGATAGGTATTAAGGTGCGATATTAAAAGGTAATGATTATTTTTTTTTACTTCTTAACATATGTTCTTAAAACTGGAATGACACACCCAGTGCTGTTTTTATAATCTTGCAAGCATGCATTTGAAACTTTAACAGGACTCTTTGAAAGACTGTGGCTGGTCTGTGGAAATGTATCTGTCACTGACAGTGAATCTAGTGCTAGAGCAGAACATTTATGGGGAAAATAAGAAAAAAAGGTGGAAGATAAATGAGAAGTTCCCCAAGTTTTGCAAACATGCTATTCTTTTCCTGGCCATTCATATTATGTACATAATAGAAGGGAAATACAGTGACAAAGCACAGATATGATCAGATGTGAGCAATTTTGTTAAAGGCCTAAGATACTTCAATTTTGCCTGCTATCACAACATTTCCTAATAACAGACTTACAGTGTTTTAGTGATGGTGTTAATTAGAAGTGGGTAAACAAACTCTCTATGATTGCAATACATGATATGGAAATTCAAAAGAAAGAAATAACATGAATTACAGTATCACAAGGACACAGATGAAGACTTTCAAGAATATGTATTTTACAGTATCTTTTTTTTTTGGATTTGCTCTATTGCTCCTTTCTTAAATTGAAACTCCACTCACTGATTTATTAAACTTTTTTACACACACAGAAAGCCAAAAGTTTCCCTACTTCTATTGCTTTAGCTACATCCCACAATTTATGATGGTGCTTTTGTTATTCAGTTCAAAATATTTAAATTCCCCATTATGATATTTCCCTTCACTTATGAGTCACTTAGAAATGTTTATTTCTTTAAACACTTATAGAACACATTTTGTTCTTTTTAATTCTCAAATTTTGTTGTATTCTGACGATTCCAATTGGTTTTGTTGAGATTTCCTTTATGTTCAAGTATGTGACCAGCTATTTTTATTTTTATTATTTTATTTTAGAGAGAGAGAGAGAGAGCTCATGTGAGGGTTGTGGAGGAGCAGAAGGAGAGGGAGAGAGAGAATATCAAGGAGACTCCATGCTCAGCGCAGAGCCCGACCTCACCACCCTGAGATCATGACCTGAGCCAAAACCAAGAGTCAGATGCTTAACCAACTGATCTACCTGTAACCCTGTGACTCTTTTTAAATGTCCCTTGAGTGCTTAAAGCCTGAAAGTTACACCATGTGACCCACTTGTGTGGGGTCTAGGACTTAGAGTCACCTACTATTTCTGTTGAGAAACACAGGTTCATAAAGTCTTTTTTTTCTTCCCTTCTAGAAACAGTATAATAAAATACAAATAACTAAAAAAAAAAAGTCTATTTTGTCTGGATAATTACTACCTCAGGACTCTCACCCCTGGAGCTCTCCTGCTCTGCTCTCTTATTCCTTTTAATGTTTATTTTCTGTGATGGTTTTGCACCTCTTGTTTTACCTTTCTCTTACAATTCCTAGAAGAATAATTCTAGAGGTTTAAACACAATAGGCAGAGTTGGACATATTCTACAACCAAAACCTTTTTGTAAAATTAGGGGTAATTAACAAAGAGATTTTTCATTTTACTTAAAGGTTCATTTCCTCTGTAAAAGGAAGTCATATAGGCTTGAGCTTCAAACTATTATTCAAACTTGAGCTTCAAACTATTACCCTATTTGTCTTCATTTTTTATGCATAAAGATTTTATGAAAACATGGTCAAAAAGTCAAACACTGATTAAAACTGCATGATTTATTAGATAAAAATTAAATTTAAATAAAAAATAAAATCCTCTCATGGCCTACACATGTGCACCAGCCTGGCCCCTAACACATTCTCTTTTCCTCTTTCCCTCTTACCTGTACTCCAGCTATATTATTCTTTTTTGCTGAGGCCCATTTTCTTAAAAATAATTTCCCTGAAATCAATAACACAGCTATTTCCACTTTGTTGTCCACAGTGCCCTGTATTTTGCCTTCATAACATTGATCACAATGCGTAATTGTTTTTGAAATTTGAATGATTACTGCATTCCACTAAAATATGAAGACCCAAACAGTATACAATGACACATAATAGTTAATAACAAGCTTGGAATGAATAAATATGCTGTAATAATTTTGCAATAGCTCAACCAAATCTATTATATCTTCAAAGATCAGGGATTGTAGAAATTTTCTAATGTTGAAAATAGGTCATCAAAGTAAAGACAAAGATATTTGACTTGTCATTTTAAATAATCCATAATTTGAGCCTAACACTTTACAGTTTCACATTTCTTGGTCTCTTAGCCTCATCTATTTGAGATTCTGATTTCATTAAAACTGAGTGAAAATTCCAGATTCATCCAATTTCATTTTGACACCTAGAAATGAAAAGAGGCCCTCAAGGAAGGCTTCTTAAAAGTACTGAGGATCTGACCTTTGGTTACCAAAAAAAAAGAGTTTCACTTTCATCTCAAGGTCTCCATGGCCTGACAGAAATTTTCTCTACCTGTCATTTATTTCTCTCTCTTAAGTAAATTAAGTTATTGCTGTGACGGCTCAGGACTGTCATCTCTTCTTTATAAGCATATAGCAGATCAAGATTTTTTAAAACTGGTTTTGTGTGACCTTATAGGTGGATGACAAATTTGAAGGAGTCCTGTGGCAGGCACAGCATTCTGCTTGTTACTGAGTTCATATGAGGTACTGATAGTGGTTCTCTTGCTTTAAAATATATTTTATTAACCCGTTTTTTTTCTGTTGGCTTTACAAAATATTTTAAAAATTGCAAAGATAGATAAAACTTTCATATGTCCACATCAGAATATTATTGTCTTTTGACCACTTATAAAATTGTAAAATTTTTGTTCAACATTAAAAGAAGTATTTTCTGTAAAAGAAGAACAGTTAAGCTTTCAGAGTGGAAAGTAAAAATCTAAGAAAAACCTCTTTTCACTCCTGACTTCAACCACATAGACACAGATACCCACACAGCAAGTGAGTTGTGTGTGTGTGTATATATATACATATATATGTGTGTATATATACATATATATATATGTGGTTTATGTTTAATGTATATAGAACTATGTATACATATATACTTCTGTTATCTAATTCATATCAATACATATAGGCAACATTTAATATATATGCATGTATAGACATGACCAACTCTTTGCTCAAGATATTTAGAAGTTACTAAAGAAAGAGTAACATATCAGTTGTTTGAGATTAGGTTATGATGAAAAGAGCAGGAGAAAGGGAAGGTGGGAAGCCAGCATACACCCGAGCAGGAAAGGGGCCACTAATGACAAAAGAGGTTATTAAAAGTATTTCCCTACACATTTGAGATTGTCTTTGGATTATAGCCACTTGAGTGGGTATGAACCAATATCCCATTTTGGTTTCAATTTTTATTTCCTTAGTAACAAAGACAATTTTTCAACTCATTGTATAGAGTCAGTCTTCTGCAGCAGAATCTAGCTCTTCAAGAACAGGGCCCCTGATTGTGTGGTTCTATCAGGGTGGCTGTATATAGAAGACACCAAATAGTCATTTCATGATTAAATGCATCTCTATGATATATAGGCATTAAAGTGATTCATATGAGTGATGTTAAATCCCCTTAATATTGTCTGCATTATATTCAGTGACTTAAAAGTGGGTCATAAAATATGTGCAGGCTGATTTTATTTATAATTTGTAACATATATAACATATCTAAATTAAAATTATAATTATTATTTCTAGATGGTATATTATTTGTTAGTTTGTCCTAGATGTAATTTATAAAGCAAAAGCCTTAAAAAATCAGGTCTTTGTTGTTGGTGGTGGTGGTGCTGTTTTTCTTAGAGAGAACACAGGAGGAGGGGCAGAGGAGAAGGACAGAGAATCTTAAGCAGGCTCAGGCTCCCCTCCCAGTGCAGAGCCCAATGTGGGGCTCAGTCTAACCACCCTGAGATCACCACCTGAGCCCAAATCAAGTCAGACACTTAACTGACTGAGCCACCCAGGTGCCCCTTAAAAATCAATTTCTGACATCTACTCAGTTCAGGAATAGCCTCATGAGACCATCCAGCATGCATGTGAATATTTAGTGACATGGAGTTCATCATCTGCTAGTCATCCACATCACAAATTCTGTTGAATTCCTTTACAGGGCACTAAAATTTGACTACTTGTAAGTTCCTCTGTTCCTGCACCTATTCTCCAAAACAGCAGGATTCTACAATCATG
>RCUC01143731.1:0-34603 GCA_003697995.1 Taxidea taxus jeffersonii | reverse complement strand
CCATACCAGAACAGCTATGTAACCTTGAACAAACACCTAATGGCCTTTGAAAAAATGATGATATTTGAGCAGGTGGAACAAATACCCTTCCACACTCCATAAGAACTACAACTGAAGGTAACGTAATATAGGTAACCCTTGATTACTGAAAGTTTCTCAAAAACCACATTATGTTATACATATCAAAAGGTGGATGTAATATTTTTGGTAAGTAAAGGTGGCATGCATTTGTAAGAAAACCTGGTTAGATATTCACAACTACGATTGCTATGTGTGGTTGCCAAATCAGAATAGTCGAAAGGTTTGGTCGCAATTGATTTTCCAGGCTGCTCTACAAAACTATCAATAGGAGACCATTTCCCTGTTGGGACCATGACCATGAGTTTTACCGATGATATTAGGTAACTCTGCAGACATGTCAGATACTTTGACCGTCAGCTACCTTACCTGAAAGCCCAGGTTACGAAGTTTAAGGAAAGCTTTGTATTTTCTATTCTAATTGAGCATTGCTTGTCCCATGCTGTTAAATACACATGCTTTGGGATGTCATGGTTAATTCAACCTGAGAGTGGGCATATAACAGTTCTTCCAGACATCTCTAGCTCACCCCACAATTTAATTTGTCTGAATATTTGTGTAGGAAGGGTAGGGGACACAAAGTTCTGGCTGGGTTCAGAATCTACGCTTACCCACCATTTATTAGCTTTGTGAGTCTCTAGGCAAGTAACACTACCTTAAACTCTAATGTCATTATTTTTAACATGAGGAAAACAATACTAAACACTTTATTAGGTTATAAGAATCAAATGTTGAGGCGCTTCGGTGGCTCAGTCGGTTGAACATCTGACTCTTGATTTCGGCTTAGGTCGTGAACTCAGGGCTGTGAGATCAAGCCCTGGGACGGACTCTGCACTGAGCATGGAGCCTGTGTGAGAGTCTCTCTCTCCCTTGGCCTCTCTTGTCCCTGCTCGTGTGCATAGATGCATGCATGCATGTTCTCTCTCTCAGAATAAATAAATTGTTTTAAAAAGAGAAAAAAAGAATCAAATGTGAAGTGCTTAGTGCAGCGCCTGATGCCTAATAAGCAAACAATAAAAGTTGGCTACTCAAGGAAGTAGTTTCCCTCTTGCCAGTTTTTTCTTTAGGAGAGTGGCCTTACAGTCTTAAATTAAAGATATTGCTTTCCGGTCAACTTTGTGAGATTTGAGGCCCAAACACTACTATGTGGGGGCTAAGGGAATAAAGTCAGATTGAGGATTTGGGAGAGGAGTCAGCTCTGGACTTCTCCTTGGAACACAGTGAAATGAGCAGCTGTAGTGATCTTTGGCACCACAAGACTGGATGAATTTGAGAGCACCTAGGAATAAGCAATATTCTCACAAGGGGCTCAGCACCTCCCCTAAGTGGCTTTTGGGAGGCAAGTGTCAAGGTCAGTGGGAGAGAATAAGAGGAACTGGCTGTGAGCAGATCTGAGAAACCAAAAATTTCCAGAAATGACAGGAGCCATCTGGACAGGGGAATGCTATGAGCCTCATTTGTATACTGACAGGCTGATAGGGCCTGGTGACATTTGCCTCATTTATATGCATATGTAATAACAGTATAAGGCAGCATATAATAAGGGCAAATAAGCAGCCAAGGTAATGATGAAATTCGGGAGAGAAAGAGATCAGTGTGAACCAGAGCATTCAAAGATCTGAACATCGACTGGTCCTTGGATACTGGTAAAGACTGGGTTGTCGGGGTGCCTGGGTGGCTCAGTGGGTTAAAGCCTCTGCCTTCGGCTCAGGTCATGATCTCAGGGTCCTGGGATCAAGCCCCACATTGGGCTCTCTGCTCAGCGGGGAGCCTGCTTCCCCCCCACCTGCCTTCTGCCTGCCTCTCTGCCTACTTGTGATCTCTATCTGTCAAATAAACGAATAAAATCTTTAAAAAAAAAAAGACTGGGTTGTCTACGGAGGGTCTTTCAAGTAGGAAAAATGGCTGAGCCAAGGGTGGAGGGAGCATGTGCACAGGACATTGGAGACAGTGGATGAAATGAATATGCTTATGTGTATGTGCGTCTATGTGTGTGTGTGTAAGTGAATAGCAGGGGTGGGGGGAGGAAGGTAAGAAAACTAGTTGAGGGTCGCATTTGAATGGCAGAAGGATGGAAATTTGGTCCTGTAGGGTACAGAGCTAGAAAAAAAGATTGTGAGGTGGGAAACGGATAGTGAAGCTAATGATTGATAAAGTTAATCTGGCCTCCCATGTGGTATAGAATAGGAGAAATGTGTAGGGGTGTGTGAAAATGGTTAGAATCTAACTCTTCATAGATATATCAAGAGAGCAGTGGAATATAATTAGATTGGCATAACTTTTACTTACCGTTCTCTAAAATAGCACTTACTGGGGAAAAAAAGAAAGTCTAATTAAGAGAAACATGGTCTTCTATTACTCTTCAGTTTCCATTCATACTTTTCCCATGATTACTTCTCCATGTCCCAACGGATATGGCTGTAAGCCACAGTTTGCTTGTTTATAAATTAAGTAAGCCCTCTTCATGATCCACTGAAATTTCTAGCATAGTTCTAATGGAATCTCTCTCTCAATCTCTCTCTCGTAGATCTGGTTGAGACTTCCGTTTTGGAAATACAACGATGTTTGCATAATTTTCTTTGGTATTTCAAACCCCAGGTACTAATACATTCTGAGGTAATGATAGTTTTGATAGACTAGCACCACATAAAACATATTATGTTCCCTCATTCGGAGGTCTTGAAAAAGAATCCTTTCAGTAGATGTACAAACTGATCTTGTATTTTCTTTGCTGCTAACCCCACTGACAGTGGATCTAATGAAGTTGGCTTACATGCCTCTGCCAATGTCCAAGTAGGACAAAAAAAATTCATTCAACTTGAGCAATGACTGGGTTTTCTGAGGACATTTTCGTAACTACAAATACTTACTTGAGCTCTTCAACAGGATTCTCAGTAAAAGACCATCGTCATACAGTAGGGTTTCTAGAAGCAGGTTCCAATTACAACCTGGCTGGGATAAGAGCAGTTTCAATCGACCCTCGGCTGTTAGTCCTCCAGATGATGGAGCCCTTTCAAAATGCAAGATAAAGATAGAATAATGAAGTTAATTTATCTGTGAAATTAATAGCCTTAAAGTACAGATGTAATGCTAACTCCTTTAAATGTCAATTCCTCCCAGATTACTCTGAAAATGCTTTCATGCTTGCTTACTTTAGAGTTGCTCTGGGAAGGAATTACATTTAATCTCAACTAGCTAAAAGCAAATTAACGTTTGGTAGCCTGCCAAATTTAAAACTGATACAAAATAACCATGCCTATATTTCACAAGACTGTGTCTGGTTTTGTTTCATGGAGCAAATTAAAATTATTTATGCATTTATTTCAAATGCATGTATTTGTTCTTTTACACGAGTACCTACTATATACTATTAACTCCTTTCATTATTCATGGAAAGAAATTCACGATGGGTTTAGATTACTTTGTAATTTGCCATGTATTGTGATTGCTGATAAAACTAAAGGAATTCAAAGCTTCTGTCAAGGGTCAACCATAATCTAATTATTTAATACATAAAGCCTTAAATCAACATACAATTATCAGAACCACTTTAACAGTCACACCGCTACCTACTTGGGTAATCATTTCATCAAAGAGAAATAATTCTAAGGCAAATAAGCTTCTACTCGGGAAATGATCATCAGTGTTGAGCAGAAAATCAAATCAGATCTCCACATTACTACATTAATTTACCAATGAATTGGCAAGAGATAAGAAAGTAAAAGTAGAAACTGAAAACTGATAACATTATTTGCTTTTTCCTTTTAAGATCTCAAAGTTTAGATTCGCTAAAGATCACAACATCCAAAATGAGTTTACAACCACCACAACAGAAAAGGCAGGAAATGATGGAACTCAATCTGGTTGCAACCATAAGGGTTGTGGGAATAAGGTGGTGTTGGGAAGGAATGATGTGACTCAAATGGAAAGGTGTGAATGAGAACACCATATGCTTAGGAGAGGAAAGAAGCAGAACAAAGGGTATCGCTGAGAGAGGGAATTTGCAGCATAATTTCCATAACATTTATTGAGTGATGAACCATCCAATTATCAGCATAGTCTAGCCAGTGGTTTTCAAAGTTTGGGCCCTGGCCCAGCAGCATCAGCATCACTTGAGAACTTGTTAAAAATGCAAATTCCCAGGCCTCATCCCAGAAATCTGTTTGTGTGTGTCTGTGTGTGTTTCAGAAATCTGTGTGTTAATAAGCTCTTTTAAAAGACTCTGATGCCCACTCAGGTGTGAGAACCACTGCAGTGGGCAGTGCTTCCTGGAGCATAGACAGTAGGGACAGACCTAGTTGGTACCATTTCTCTTCCCTCTGTGCCTCTGTGCCCAGACAGATTCACCTTGGCTGCCACCTACCCATTGAACTCCCTACAATCCTTTACTTATCTTAATCCTACCCATCCTTCAATTGGCAGCAAAAATATCACTTTCCCTGTGTAGTCATCACTAAAAATTTCTCTGCATAGGAGTTTCATTCTGAATTAAAGCACCTATGGCAATTATATACATTTTAGCACTTTATCATTCCATCAATTAAAGTTTTATCTGTCCACTTTAGAGTCAAGTTTTGTCAGGACACTTGTTTTATACCCCAAAGCTCCTCCTGGCAAACTAAGCACATTTAAGGGCTCTGTAAATGTTAGCTGATTGACTCATATGGTCACAGATGGGTAGGCAAACTCTTAAAAAAAAAAAAAAGAGTATACTTTGTCAAAAGGCTGATTTAAGCAAAAGTGAGAGGATCTGAAGATATAAAGTGAAATATCAAAGCACCTCCCCAAGGTTTGGCTTGGCTTGGCATTTGGTACATCTCACAACATGATGAGCCTCACATGAACTTTGGACCAACTCAAACTTCCCAAGTGAGAATGTCTGATAACATAACTGAAAACTGAGAAACTCCTGCGGGATTGGTGGGTCAGTGTGAGCTAGGCCAGCTCCTGCCCTGGGTGGGTGGTGAAGAGAGAGTTAAAACTTAACTCTCATGCCAGAGGAATCAAGTCGATTGCTTGAGGAGTTCTGAATAACTTTGGGTACTCCCAGACTGGTCAGCTCTTACAGACGTTCCCAACATAGTGCCAAAGGAAGGCTCCACTCTTTGGACTGAAACACTGAGGCAGATCCTCACAACAGCTGTCCCTAATCCCAACCAAAACTCCAAGTGCTTATTTCTAGGAACTTGCTTGGGGTTCAATAGATGAAAAGCAGCTAGTTGGTAGTAAGTTATATATTAAAAGCAATTTAACTTTTTAAAAATTGCCTACCTATATATTTTGCTTGAGTTGTGGCTGATTTCGGGATAGACTTAATAAACTGAAAGATCCAGTTTGGTGGAGTGTAGAAAAGAAGGGAGGGGTTACTGAGAGACAATCTGAAGAAGGAGACAGGAGCCAGATCGTGGAGGGCCTCGTTAGCCAAAGTGGGGATTTGGGATCAGTTGAAGAGTTTAAGGGAGATGAGTTTCCTGATCTGGCTACAGTGTGGAGAATGGATTGGAGGGGGTGAGTGTATTTGCTCTACCCTTTAGACATGTAATAAAACAAAATAATCTGAAGGTCATTTCATACCACCACATCTGAATACCTGGCTATAAATAAAACCTCTCATTTTCCAGATGGGAAGTTGTTTGTTGAAATGTACCTCCATTCTTGGATCTTTCAACTTATCACAGATTTTGAAATGTACAGTAGAATGACTCACTATGAGGAAAAATAAAATATTACAAACATTCCTCAATCACTAAGCTCCGAGTAATAAATGCATTGAGGAGTCTGTGTTAGGCATATGGAGAAGCATATGTTCCCTCATCCTTTGAGCTGGTAGAGCTGTGAAAGTGAGATTAGCCTCACAAAAAAAATGACAGAAAGGGAAATTTTATACATATATATATTTTATATATATATGTTTCAAATATGTACATGTTGAATTCCACTATAATACAAAAAGAGAACAAAAATTTATAAATCCACTGGAACTCATAAAGCTTGTATTGGGAGACAGAATGAATTTATGCCTGGGTTTTATTAGGCTTATACTCTAATAAGTGCTACATTTCTGGGGCATGAATTAGCCTAAAAGAATTTTTCAAGTCCTGGGAGTAAGGAGTGATATAATAATAGAGTTCAATCATTACTGGCTATGAAACTAACAAATTATTTTTATAGACTCATCATCCAAAATCTGAGCTGTATGGGTGTGTTTATTTTATGGAAACTTATCAGGTAGTTCACTTGCAATTACTGCAAATTTTTAGTATGAAATCATACTGCAGTAGAAAGTTAAGAAAAGAAAAATCTTAGCTCTATCAGTATACACCAGCCTGACTTCAAATCATGGTTGTGCATGAGGTGTAGGGCAAGAGAAGTCTCTGTAATATGTTAAGGCTGTATGACCACGGGATTTACTGATCCTACCATATTTGTTTCATGCAGATGCTGTCAGACTAGAAAAACACTGGAATGGGCTCTAAAATGCACAGCTTGAGGATAATACCCATAATGTTTAGGAAGTGTTCTTCAGAATCTACCATTTACTTTGAACCAATAGCCCTTATATAGTACTATGTCCCTAACAGATAAACTACATGAGTCTTGGTGTCAAGAGTGAAAGTACCAAGGGGCCCCTTCACCAGCACTCCTGATGACCCTTTGGGGGAATGTGTGTTTTCTATTCCCTAACTCCCCATAGGTCATGTAGGAGTAGAGGTCCTGGTTTCCACTGTGGGGTGAGTTGGAGTATGCATACCTCCACCAGGGTACCATCAAGAATTCCACCAAACTTGTAATATTACACTGCCATCTGGTCATGTGTGGATTACAATGCCAGCAGTCTAGTGGGGAAAGAAAGAAGTTACTCTATTGGCAAGAGTAATGAACCCTAATTAACACTGAGGAATTGGGAGTTGCTACTGCATAAAGGGAGCAGGGAAGTATATGACTGTGACTCAAGGGATTCACCAGAGCATCTCTTGATGCCCTCATGTAATAACCATAAACAGGGTACAGAAGTAACAACATTCTGATAATGGAATGGTAGTCAGGGGTTCAACCCTTCACGGATGAACATCTCAGTGACTCCATTGGGCAAGTAACATAAATCATCAGATGTGATGGTCAAGGGGAAGAGGAAGATGGAATAAGTGGTAGAGGGATGTAATGATGATTATCCCTTGCAGACTCAGGAATAATTGCATTAGAGGATACTCTAGCTTGTCCCATGAACTCCATGGCAATAATACTTTTTTTTAAGAGATGTTTTGACCAGCCATCACCTTGAAGAAGCAATGATAAGACTCAAAGAACTTGGGGCGCCTGGGTGGTTCAGTGGGTAAAAGCCGCTGCCTTCGGCTTGGGTCATGATCCCAGGGTCGTGGGATCGAGCCCCACATTGGGCTCTCCGCTCTGCGGACAGCCTGCTTCCTCCTCTCTCTCTCTGCCTCTCTGCCTACTTGTGATCTCTGTCTATCAAATAAATAAATAAAATCTTTAAAAAAAAAAAGACTCAAAGAACATGGGTAATGAGTGGATTTCAGTAGTGTAAGGGGTACACCAAAGCAGATGCTGTCAATGTCCCCATATTCTCTTGCCCTTACCAACCATCCAGTGGACGTGGCCTGAATTTCTCTACCTTCTGGCAAGACAAGTCAGAAGTGCCAGTGAATTCACAGTCCCAGAGCAGCCTTCAACTTCAACTGATGGAAGTTGCCATGTAAATACCTCCGCATCCTTGCTCCCTTGGTGGGATAACTCTCATATACGTGCCTTCCACACACGCCCCAAAAATTTCCCCAGAAGGTTTAAGTTCTGGTTATTTCCTCAGTAGTTGGCTTGATTAAATGAAACTTTATTTGCTTTCTTTCTTTGTCTCACTTATATACTCTCCTTCCAGTGTTCCCTCCACTTAGAAAAAAAACTGCTTTCACTTAAATCTTTGTCTCAGGGTCTGCTTCTTGGGGAGATCTAAAATAAGACATGCATGGAGACACTTTGTATTCATTTCAGTCTTTGTTTCAGGAATACTAAGAAACTAGTCAATGGTCATTGAGCTAATAAATATGGCTACTGAACTTTGAATCCAGGTCTTTCTGACTTTAAAACCTAAGCTTATTCCTCTACTCCATGTTGCTTGCCATTCAACCTGGTTGATATTTGGTAGGTAAGTTGTATTTTCCAGCACTGAGTATGTTTGGCTGTGTTCAACCTCCTGATTGAGGATACCATCTTTTTGACCCAAAATCAAGTTTGTGGTCTCAAGGCTGATTCTCAAATTGGAGCCATGTTATTCAAGGGATCTAGGGACTGATTTCAACCAGATGGCTCCTGTCATGGATTACGGGGCCAAATTTATAACAGAGACCATAAGTTACATGATTCAGAGAACAAAGGCAAGGGCACGACTAAAGAGAAACTGAGAGTAAAAGACTTAAAATGAGAAAACAAAAGCAGAGGAGAAGCCCCATGTTGCTGCACTGATCCAAAACTGATTCTTCACAATCTACCTAGGAAAATAAGTAAATACAAATAGTTAAAGCAATTTTGTCATCTTTCTCTAGGAAAATAACTTAAATACTTTTGAGGGGGGAAAAGCAATCCCAAATACCTTTCTGCATCACATTAACCAAAAGTGTACAGGTTATATGTAGTTTAGCACTGAAAATGTTTGTACATATTTTATCTTGATAATGGGTGTAGGCAGCTCTCTATGATCTTTATAATTACAGGTGATTCAATAAACAGGAATCAGACAAGCTTCACCTGTACACTTGCATAGAGGATTTGCCTTGATTTTAATAACTCTGTGGTCTACCAGATTATAGTAGATTGATACTCTTAAAGGGTCCCTATTTTTTAGAGTTGGTTGTATCTACACTTTTTGGTGTACAACTTAGGGGGTCGATGATCAAACTATGAGCAGTGGTGTTATTTCCTAATTTTAGCAAAATTAAACTTTTACATGGGGTGACCCCATTTCCCCCAAATCATCCAAAGATATTGGTACCCAAACTCATGGCCCTAACTCTACACTTTAATGTTACACAGGTTAGCATATCCTGTTTCTAAAAATGTATAAAGTCAATTTTTAATTTTTAAAATATTACCTATCAACCATCCCTTTCAGACTCCCCCTGAAGTGCTAATCTAACACCCGAGTCACTGATACTGGACTCAGTGATCACTGAGTCATACCTTTTGAGGAACAGAAGTTAGCTCTCTGGAGCCTTTACCTACTGTTGGTCCCTGTCTACCAGATAATAAATACCTGTTACAGAGAGTACAAGAAAGTTCTCCCCCTGGCATCATGTTTCAGATAAGTGAAACTCAGTGAGAAACTGGTTCAATATTCTATCCACTTTATCACACTTATGGGGAGTCCATTAAATATGTCAGGGTAACTGATAAAATCTGCCACTTTCTGAAACATGTAGCTCTTTACTAACATAGCAGTACTGAATGACTGTTGAGTGAGTACTTATGTGATGAGGCACTTTAGCTCATTTAATTAATCCTCATGACTCTGGTAGGAGAGTATCTCAACAGCTAAGGAAGGAAGATGTTTCAAGATGGAAGAAGAATGGTATTGCAAGTGTGTGCAAGTACATCTGTAAGACTGCATTGTGTGTGTATATATATATACATAGATATAGTTAAAACATATATATGTATATGTTTTAATTTTTTCACCAAAATATAAACCATTTCATATACAGGGAAACTGAAGTTCACATAGGTTAACGAACTTTCCAGTTGGCAAAACTATACAAGCCTACAAATCATGTCTATCTAATGTGGAAACCCATAGTTTTCTCATTGTTATCTTATTGATGCCTCCAGTACTATATTCTTTTTTTATATAATACCTTTAAACCATAATAGAAAAGGGAAAGTATGAATAAATACCTAGTTATATCAAGTATCTAGCTCATCTGGCATTTTAATTTTTTTTAAGTAACTGATCCACAGACATGTGACTTTCTAAAATTCTCTTTTTAAGATTTGATTTATTTATTTTAGAGGGAGAGTGGCATAGGAGCAGGAAGAGGGAGGGAATCTCAAGCAAACTCCATGCCAAGCATGTAGTCAGACACGGGTTCAATCTCACCACTTGACCTTGACTTGAGATCATGACTTGAGCTGAAACCAAGAGTCGGACGCTTAACCAACTGAGCCAGTCGGACGCCCCTTTAAAAATCTTTTCAATAATCCAGCTGCTTGTCCATCCCCACTCTGGAACAACCACTTAAGAGCTTTGGTGTTAAAAGGCTCTCATTTCTTCTCCCCTGACTGTTGGCTCTGTGTTAAAGCTCAGCACCTCATCAGAGTAGAAGATCTCTAAGCTCTTCTCAGTCCTGTGGAATAGCCTATTAGCAGCAGCTAAGAGGCCAGAACTCTTTTTCATTTTCCTCCCCAGATGTTTTATCCTAAGGATACTAGAAGCCACTCCTCAACAAGACCATGCTTCCTCTGCCTGAGCTTTACCACTCAGACCAAATGTTCGAAAAGAGCTAAATGTACCATTTAATATGGCAATATCTGAAACAATAGTACAATAATTCATATGTTCCTTCATCCACTCATTCATTCAACTACTAATTTTTGGCTAACTTGTATGTCCTAGGCCATGAATACACAACAGTAAGTAAAAACAGTCACTGTTATTATAGAATTTAGTGGAAAATACATATATAGTTTACATGGCCACATAAATAAAGATTAAATTACAATCATAAAACCTCACTGAAGGGAAAGCAAAAGATGCTATTAGAAGATGCAGTAAGAAGTGAACCCATTTTTTTAGTTGATGGAAAGCTGCTCTACAGAAGTCACACTGGAGTCTACGGCCATACCACCCTGAATGCGCCCGATCTCGTCTGATCTCGGAAGCTAAGCAGGATCGGGCCTGGTTAGTACTTGGATGGGAGAAGTCACACTGGAGCTGGGATATGAAGAGAAGTTGGCATTAACTAGGTGAAAGAGAATGGAAACATTTTGGGGAAAGGGAAAGGCATGTGCAAAAACCCTGTGGCAGAAAGAAGCATGGCACAGCAAGGAATGCTAAAAAGGCTAATGTATATGCAGAGCAGACCTACAGGATAGTATGGTATCAGATGAGGTTGCAGAGGTGGGTAAGCCACATCTCTGTAGGTCTTAGAGGATGCTAAACATTTTGTTTATATTAAGGGACAAAGGAGAATTCATAGAAGGTTTTTTTTGTTTTTTGTTTTTAAATTTATTTGACAGATGGAGATCACAAGTAGGCAGAGAGGCAGGCAGAGAGAGAAGGGGAAGCAGGCTCCCCACTGAGCAGAGAGCCCGATGCGGGGCTCGATCCCAGGACCCCAAGATCATGACCTGAGCCAAAGGCAGAGGCTTTAACTCACTGAGCCACCCAGGCGCCTCATGGAAATTTTTTAAGCCATAAATGTGAAATGATAAAATTTAGCTTTGAAAATAGATTTGGGTTTGAGGAATCTCTTGCTGCATTTCAGAAAACATTGGGAATGGGAGTCAACATACATATGGGAAGAAAACTAAGAGGTCATTACAGTGCTGAGGAAAAAGACGATTATTTGGACTAGGTTGAAGGTGGTACATTGGATAGCAAATTGTAGGGGTTAAAATTAATAAGACTTAGCAATGGATTGCATATGGCAGGAGAGAAAGAGGGAGACATTCAGGTTGCCTCCTATGTCTCTGGCTTTTATAACTGTATGGAAGTACCATTAGCCAAACTAAGGAATAACAGAAGAGGATCAGTTTGGAGGGGAGTATCCTAAGTCCTTTTGGTTGTGTTGAGTTTGAGGTGTCTTTGTGATCTCCAGGCGTAAACCTCAGGAAGGCATTCATGTGTGGTTGGCACCCACGGATATATAGGTCTGCCGTCCCCAGGAGAAGTAAAAATTAGTGATTCTAATTTGGGGAGTCATAGGGAGTACATAAAGTCATAGGCATAGGCAAGTTTCACTTCCCCTGTAAAAGTTCTATGATAGACACTAAAGATGTTCAGATTTAATAGCCAGGTCTAAGGAGATGAACTGGCAAAGGAAACAGGGAAACAGCAACAGAAAAGGAAGAAGAAGATTGGGAGACTATGTCAGGAGGGAATCGGGAGTGTGTCTCAAGATGGGGGAAGTAGACAATAGTATTATATGCTGTTGTCAAGTATGTCACTACGACTATATTGCTTGCCAGTATGTAACTGTTTGAGGAAAGGGGCTTAGTCTCCAACTTCATTTCTTACCTCTTCCCTCACCATTAACACCTAGCACAGTGCCTTACTTAGAGAAAAGAATTTAAATGCATTCATAGAGAAAATGAGTGAATATCTCTTGGTGAACTGGATAAAATGAAAGATCCACAGAGCATATATAATATAATGTAGCCAAAAGTAGCTTAATATATTTGGGGAGGGAAAATGTATATAAATCTAAACAGAATTACACTGAGTAAAACTAAATAGAAACAAAAGCAGAGTAGAAAGACACATCTACAGCTCAGAATGGACTGGCCACGAATCAAAACATCATGTTGTCATCATAAAAGAAAATGAGCAGTGTAAAAATGAATAGGCTGTTTACTCACACTGATTATGCTACTTGGTTTCAGTGTGCAGTTATGACCTACTTAGGGAAGGAAGACGGGGAAAATATTAGGAAATATTTAAAGAGCCACAAGAAGATCAAAGTTTGGAAAATAGTAAAAGAGCATTACAATGTAACAGTATAATTGACTAAGATAGTATTCTTCCTTGAACATTCATATGAAAGCACAGTATGGTGTCATAGTATTAACTTTGAGATTAATATATCCTCCACATGCGTTAGTTTAATCTAGTATGAAGCTGATTACCCTTTCTAAAACAACTCACATTGTTAGCCTATACCAGTGCTTGGGATAATGAATACAGTACATTTTTCTTACTGCTTTGAAAATACATTTATTTTCCCTAAAGCAAACTCTTCTAAACTCTATTCCAATGGTTCTAGGGGAACATGAAAAATTCTATTTTTACAAATTTGTATACTTCATAGGCTTTTACTAGCAATCCTACAGACAAATTTATGGGTCATACAACTGTGTATACATTCGTGACTCTTAATTTAATTCTTAATTTCATGTCCTCTTCCTTGATCTGTTTCTTCCTTCTCATCTACTTTTAATTCATTATCTTAATATTTTTAACACTTGTTAAAGACCACATTAAATCCTTTCTAAAACAATGCACAAGTGCAAATAAATAAGCAAATAGGTGAATAAATTACTAAGATCCTTCATAACATTAGATATTTTGGTCATCTCTCCTCTCAACCTCACCTTTTCCAAAAGAGAAAAACTTTATATATTTTTATTTTGTCATTATCCAGCCCATGTATTTCTCTGAACAGTTCATTTTAGTTGCTAAAGTGAGGAAGGGAGTTTTGAGGTATAATTTGGGGGTGACGAACACATAGCAGATATATGTGAGGGAAATGGATGGAGAGGTGGGGATTTTTAAGGTCACATGACAGTGGTCCAAGAATTCACACTGCAATGTTTCACAAATGCAAATCAATATCTTGAGTTATCTGGAATTACTTTTATTGCTATCCTGGGTTCCTCGGACTCTACCACTGTTCTCAGAGCGTTAGATCTTAAGTCACATGGATCACATAGAATATGCTTTCTAAGCATATTCAACGGACCTGTCAGAGAATAATTACCAGAAAGTACTGCCCTCAGTGGAGGGGAGCTCATCCTCTGCCTTCCATGGGGAATTTTGAGAAGCAAAGAAGAGAACCAAAGGTATTTCAGGAGAGAAAACTTCATAAATAAAGTTCTGAAGCTGAGACTAAAAATAATAACAGTGAGAAGTATGGAGTAACTGTGTCTTAAGAGTTAAGAAAGGAGACTAACAGCAGGAGTAGAGAAGGCTGTTGGGTACTCCAGGTAATAAGCCAGCGAGTGTGGGCCACACAGAAGCTACACCAGATTCTTTTTTTTTTTTTTTAAAGATTTTATTTATTTATTTGACAAACAGAGATCACAAGTAGGCAGAGAAGCAGGCAGAAAGAGAGGAATGGAAGCAGGCTCCCCATTGAGCAGAGAGCCCAATGCAGGGCTCGATCCCAGGACCATGGGATCATGACCTGAGCTGAAGGCAGAGGCTTTAGCCCACTGAGACACCCAGGCACCCTTACACCAGATTCTTGAACAGTGATATAATGAAAACAGTATCTGAAACATCATGTTAAATAATAGTAAAATGGATTAGGGTTGTTGTAATGGGTTGGAGAGAAAGGATGGTTCTAAGAGAACTGTCAAGAAAGAATCAAGTGAACATGCTAATACACTAGGAACAGGCAAAGCAGAGATCAATATGGAAACTAACAACAAGATTCTGCCTGGAAGTGTTTCAGAAGGATGACACTCTTAGTACAAAAGACACTATGCATGGGGGACAACAGAGGAGTAGAAGGAAGGATCAGCTGAGGACATCATAGTGGATTTCCAGTAATAACAGTGGATCATTCAAAAATATGAGCAGCTGGACATACAATGTGGGGGTAAAGGCAAGTGCTCAGAGTTGGAGATGTGAAGCTAGAAATAATCTGTCTAGAGGTTAGAGGGTAAGCCATGTGAACAAAAGAGCAATAAAAAATGGGGTTTCTTTCTGCTTTGAAAAACTTTTATCTTAATACTGGTGGTCCCGACTTATGATGGATGTTTCTATTTACGATTTTTCAGCTTTATGATGGTGTGAAAGTGATCTGCATTCAGTCGAAACCACACCTCAAATTTTGAGATTTTGACCTTTTCCCAGGCTATGATATGCCGTCCGATATTCTCATGATGACCAGGTGGTGGCAATGAGCCACAGCTCTGGCAGCCACAAGGTGATCACAAGGGTAGACAACTCAAACCCTTACAACCACCCTGTATCCACCCATACAGCCATTCTGTTATTCACTTTCAGTACAGTAGTCAAGATATTAAGGAGACATGCAGCACTTAACTACAAAATAAGTTTTGTGTTAGATGATTTTGCCCAACTGCAGGCTAATGTGAGTGTTCAGAGTACATTTAAGGTAGGTGAGGCTAATAAGCTATGTTGGGTAAGTTGGGTGCATCAAATGCATTTTTAACATAATATTTTCAACTTATGATGAGTTTATCAGGACGGAACCCCATCGCGAGTCCAGAAAGGTCCATAAAATTAAATCATTTTCATTACGTGAAATTCAGAAAATACGGAAAATAATACATAAAAAAATTAAAATTGCTTGCAATCCTACCATACAAAGATAAAAACAATGAGCTCCCCAGCATATATAGCCTCTCAATTTTGCTTTTCCATACATACTTTTTAAATGCTATATGTAAAGTAGTATGGCCTAGTTCAACACTTTCAACTGTGTCCCACTTCTCAATAACTGTTCATCCCCTAGGAAACATGGGTCTCACATTCAGTAAGCTTAAGGAATCCACATACTAGATCCCTCCCTTGGAGATATATACTATAGATTAGTACATAAGCACTAATACATTAGTACCTAAAAAGAGACTTTACATAATAAATAACTGACCATCCTGGATTTTTTATCCACACCTATTTTTATGCACATGCTAGATTTTTTATGCATACTTTTTTTTTAAAGATTTTTTTTTTTTATTCATTTGATAGACAGAGATCACAAGTAGGCGGAGAGGCAGAGAGAGACAGAGGAGAAAGCAGGCTGTCCGCAGAGCAGAGAGCCCGATGTGGGGCTCGATCCCACGACCCTGGGATCAGGGCCCGAGCTGACGGCAGCGGCTTTAACCCGCTGAGCCACCCAGGCGCCCCTATGCATACTTTTAACATGTGTTAAAGACACCTGTTTTTATGCACACTCTGAACATCTGCTCTCCCACTGACAGGTGAAGGTGTAGTTGTCAGAGGCCAGAACTTTAGAGGCAGACAAGCCTAGGCTCAGAGTCTGCCTCACAGCATGGTCCTCTTCAGAAAGTTGCCACCTATATATCACTTTACTCTTCATGAAAGCAGCATAGAAATAGGTGCCCCAGAGGCTGGTGTGATTTTTTTTTTTTTAAGATTTTATTTATTTATTAGTTAGAGAGAGAGAGAGAGAGAGAGCACAGGCAGACAGAGCGGCAGGCAGAGGCAGAGGGAGAAGCAGGCTCCCTGCCAAGCAAGGAGCCCGATGTGGGACTCGATCCCAGGACGCTGGGATCATGACCTGAGCCGAAGGCAGCTGCTTAGCCAACTGAGCCACCCAGGCGTCCCTGGTGTGATGTTTTAAAGAGATAATGTACATGAAGAACCTAGAGTGTGTGGTATACAGTTATCACTGGAAAAACTGGGCTGGTTTTGATGCTGTCATAATGACTAACTGCAGCTTCCCTTTAACTAAAAATCAAAATTATTTGTCATTAAAATTTTTTCAAAATTGACCCTTTTAATGACTCCACAGTAATGTATCATATGACTATTCCATAATTGATTTGTCTAATTTTATACTGTGGGACATTAATTTCCATTTTTTCCTTTCACAATGTTTCAATGACTAGCCTTTTAAACAAAGCTTCATCAGTTGCTCTAATTCCTTATGATCAATTCCTAGAAATGAAATTTCTGGATAAAGAAAAATAAATATTTTTAAAGTTTTTGACACAGTTTCCTAAACTGTCCTCTGGGAAGCTTGTACCAAGCTTCATTTCTACTATGGGCTGGGTTTGAATGTTTATGTTAGGATAATGTTGGACTTGGATTACTACACAGAAGTAGAAAGAAAAAAAGCCTTATTACATTTATGCTTGCTTTAAATATAGAAGAGAGAAAGACGTTAAACACAAGAAGTGGCTATGTGAAAGATAAACCCATTTCCAGGCTGCCTTTCCAGGCCCCTACGTGGGCTGAATGAGCTTGAAGGTGGAAATCTTACAGAGCAACGCCTGAATGAGGATAATCTCAACAGTTATAGACTAAGATGAAAGTAGTAATACTGGGGCACCTGGGGCTCAGTTGGTTAAGCATCTGCCTTCGGTTCAGGTCATGACCCCAGGGCCCTGCAGTTGAGTCCCGCATTGGGCTCCTTGCTCACTTTTTTTTCCTCTCTCTCTCTGTCCAATAAATAAATAAAATCTTAAAAAAAAAAGTAATACTAATAGATTAAAGAAACTCTGAAAACATGGAGAACAAATAGGTTGAGAAGTTCATAAACTCTTCAAAATAATACAGATTTTTTGTTTAATTCACACTGTAAAAGATTCAGTTGTTTAATTTCTTATTTTTGTAGTAATGAGTATTAAAAATCAGCTATTTAATTCTCAACGCCATGAGTCTATTTACATGCAAGCTACTGGGTGCTGAGATGACAGAGTACTGAGGGTATTCTGTTTTTAGGAATCAATCATAAGGAATTCATCAGAGACCGTGAAAACGTTTTATTCGTAAGTGAAGTAACAACAATACACTAAGGTCTTTGAAGGTAGGGTCTATGTGTCACTGATCTCGGATTCCCCATTTCCTATATGGAGATAGCGACTTAATTGGTAAACAGGATTTATTTGTTGTGTTTATAGAGATTTTGTGTACAAGGTTTACACAACATCTATATATGGCCAGGACTCTTGCTCCTCAAGAGTGAGAGACAGTTACTCAATTTAGAGAGTGAAATCACTGATAGTGTACTTCCAAGATGAATCAAGAGTGTACAGGAATTAATAGGATCTCCTTCAGCTATACATGATATATTTATTCACAGATACCAAGGAAAGGTACTTTCCAGTGATATATTCAGCAAAGAATCAAACTGACATTCTATATAATGCCACAAAATGTCATCAGATTATTCTGCCAGTATATTTCATGCTTTAAATGATTTTTTTAATGCTTAAATGCTGTTAATTAAATAAGAAAAGTGAAAGACCCTATTCATAATTTTTTAAAGTTTCTTCTCTCTCAACTTCTTCCTAAGGCTCTAGTTCATTACATGAATTATCCAGTTTTGCTGTCTTTGTTTTGTTTTTTTTTCAGTAATTAGTTGGAGAACTGTCAAATCCCCAGTCATAGATCAAGAAAGATGAATTTTAAAATGGCTAAGCAATTAGCTAAAATAGAACTAAATTCCAAAAATTTACATTTTTCCATTACAACGGTAAGGCTATAAGTTAGCAGAATGATTATGAAGCTTATATATTGGATCCTTGGGCTAATAAAAAGAGAAGTAATACTCTTTACTTACCTGCATACTCTAAAAATTTTAAGTTCTTTCTGTGAGATGCATTTACGTCCATGGATAAAAGTTTCCATTAAACTTTAAAGGGATCATAGAATTATACATAGTGTAGTATTTAGAGGTTCTCACCTGAGTAAAGAAGGGTAGAAATGTGATATGCAAGAAAACCAATGCAGCGGTTGCTTGAAAAATGGTTTTATGGAATCTGAAGCAGAATCATTTATGCCATGCTGAAAAGTCCTGGGGAAATAAAATAATTATTTCAGAACACACAAGAAACCTTAATCATGAAGACCATCAAAATTTTTTATTTTCATTAAGTACTTGAAGTTAATGACTTTTTTTTTTTTTTTTTTTTTTGAGAGATAGAGTGATTGGGAGGTAGGGACAGAGGGAGAACTTAAGCAAACTCCATGTTCAGCACCAAGCCCTGGGCTTGATTTCAGGACCCTGAGATCATGACCTGACTTGAAATCAAGAGTTGGGTGCTTAACCAACTGAGCCATCCAGGCACCCCTCGAAGTTCATGATTTTGCACAAAATGGTATTGCGCTAGAATGGACAACGCATCCATCCACTTGGAATCTATGTTAATAGGTAACTCAGAGGCTCCTATACAGCAGTTCTTACACTTGGAAAAGTAAGACAATACCATTAGTAGGTAAAAACTACCATTATAAAATTTATCAAAAATGAATGAATAAAGAATAGGACAGTGTATACCATTTATATCACCCTCCTTAACCTGGATCAAATAAATGTCAATATTTTGTCATATTTGCTCCATTACTGTAGAAATGTTTAGCAAAGCTAGCTCTCTTTATTCTTTAAAGTGATTTATAAATACTAAACAATTAATGAGAATTTATAATTAATTTTGTATGCTTCTAAGAGCCCACAGAGGGCTCATAAAGAAGAATTTAACTGTAAAATATATGACTATGATTTCAAAATTAGAACAATTTGGCCAGACTATCTGGT
The DNA here is from genome assembly GCA_003697995.1 of Taxidea taxus jeffersonii. Taxonomy (NCBI): domain Eukaryota; kingdom Metazoa; phylum Chordata; class Mammalia; order Carnivora; family Mustelidae; genus Taxidea; species Taxidea taxus. The sequence continues at coordinate 15,326 of RCUC01143731.1, read as the reverse complement.
CTACAATTATCTTTGGAGAAGTGACTGTAACATTTTTCTACGTTGGCCCAAATTCAGCAATAAATCTTGAAGTAATAAGAAAGAATCTGCTACATAAAATCTTTAGTAGATAGCTTGGCTAATAAAATTTTTATCATAACAGGAGACTATATTTGCCTACATGGAGTAAAGAGTAACAACTGGAAACATTTTAGTAATGGAATTGTTTGAAGTGGTACTCTCTCTCTTTATATACAGTACAGGAGCAACAGTGTCTTTTAAATAATATGTAGAACAGAATTCCATTTTGAAAACTCATTCTGACTTTTTCATTCCATATCTTGCTTCTTGTATTTTCACATTTTCCAAATGTGACCTGTGCCTTTCCAGTTTGTCTTACTAGCAGAATACCTACTAATTACATATACTTCAATATTTTTTTAAATTTTTATTTATTTTTTAAATTTTTCAGTGTTCCAGAATTCATTGCTTATGCACCACACCCAGTGCTCCATGCAATACGTGCCCTCCATAATATCCACCACCAGGCTCACCCAACTTCCCACCCCCTGCCCCTTCAAAACCCTCATATTGTTTTTCAGAGTCCATAGTCTCTCATGGTTCATCTCCCCTCCAATTCCCCCAACTCTCTTCTCCTCTCCATCTCCCCATGTCCTCTGTGTTATTTCTTATGCTCCACAAGTAAGCAAAACCATATGATAATTGACTCTCTCTGCTTGACTTATTTCACTCAGCATAATCTCTTCCAGTCCCATCCATGTTGATACAAAAGTTGGGTATTCATCCTTTCTGATGGAGGCATAATAGCTCACAGTATATATGGACCACATCTTAAGCTAGGGATAGAGGGAACATTCCTCAACTTCAAAAAATCTATCTATGAATAACCCACAGCGAATATCATCCTCAGTGGGAAAAAGCTGACAGCCTTTCCTTTGAGATCAGGAACATGACAAGGATGCCCACTCTCACCAGTCTTGTTCAACATAGTACTAGAAGTCCTAACAATAGCAATCAGACAAGAGAAATAAAAGGTATTCAAATTGGCAATGAAGAAGTCAAACTCTCTCTCTTTGCAGATGACATGATACTTTATATGGAAAACCCAAAAGACTCCACCCTCAAACTACTAGAACTCATTCAGCAATTCAGTAATGTGGCAGGATACAAAATCAAGGTTCAGAAATCAGTTGCTTTCTTATATACTTCAATATTTTTTTGACTTCTAACATATCTCTTCTTTGAAAGCTATTTTTTTCTTACTAAATTTCAGAAAGAACAAAATTTGTTACATATGCCTCAAAATGAGGCTGTCATGTTTCCAAGCCCTACATTACACTGTGTGAACTAAGCAGAAGCCTGGGTCAGGATATTGCGATGCACTTTTTGTAAGGAGTCTGGACTTCACGCCAGCAATGGGGGATCGCTGAAGAGTTTATAGCATGGGAGATATATCAGCTATTTTATATTTTTGAAAAATCACTTGTGCAATAGTGCAGGGAGATCTGAAGGGATCCAGGCTGGATTAAGGGAGATAATGAGATGATATTTCAGTAGACCAGAGAGAAGAGGACAACGTCCTAAACCAAAGTGAGAAGCAGAGGAGGAACTAAGTAGGAGGCAAAATAAAAAACTTAAACATAAAATTAATATATTTAATTCCCTAAAGACATGGGGTTTGAGATGGCACAAGGGAGAGGGTAGAAAGAAGAAAGGTTAAGGGTTAAGAGAACCCTGGGAGAACTCACAGGTATTTTACTTAGTTTCAGATATGCTGAAGGAGCTGCAGGCATTTGAAGTATATCCAAAGAGAGACATCCAACGGAAATCTGGATTTGTTGAGGTAGACTATACAAGAGATATCTGGGTGGAAGATACTGATGTGGAAGTCATAATGGCAAAACCATGGGGATGAGTGAATTCACCCAAAGAAAGAGATTAAGAGGAAAAGATGGGGGCGCCTGGGTGGCTCAGTGGGTTAAGCCTCTGCCTTTGGCTCAGGTCATGATCTCGGGGTCCTGGGATCGAGCCCCGCATCGGGCTCTCTGCTCAGTGGGGAGCCTGCTTCCCCTTCTCTCTCTGCCTGCCTCTCTGCCTACTTTTGATCTCTGTCTGTCAAATAAATAAATAAAATCTTAAAAAAAAAGAAAAGAGGAAAAGATGGCTAAGAACGGAGCTCTGGAACACACCAACATCAAGAGGGTGAGGTGAGAAAGGGAGGTACTCAAATGAAACCAAGAAGGAATTATTCAAGATGTAGGCAAAGAGCCAGGACAAAGTGATATTAGGGAAACCAAGGGAGGAGAAATGGCCCACAGTGAGAAAAGCTGCAGAAAGGGTAATTGCATGGAGGGGCAAAAACTAGAGTTAGCGACTGGATAGGCATGGATGAACTGGCCCATGCTATTTGTTTAGCGTGATGAGGGCAGCTGCCATGCATGGAGTGAATGATGGTTGTCAGAGTGGGGACAGTGAACACAAACTATGTTTTAAAAGGGAAATACAATAATAGAGAAAGAAAAAAATTTAATATAGAAGAGCCTTTGGGAAAAGAACCAGAAGAGAGAAAGAATATTTAAAAGACTATGGTCATGGAGTAGGAGGTACATGTGATCAAGAGTGCAGGTAAAAAGATGGGCTTTGCCTGGAAAAAGAGACACATGGACTGTCAAAGGATTTGGAGGTGAGTAAGGATCAAGATAATTATTAAAAATGGAAATGAGAAGTTAAAGTACATTCATGACGGCCTAGGTTTTCTCAGAAAGTACAGGACAAGGCTATCTGCTAACAAAGAGTGGGATGGGGCAAAGTGGAAGGGTTTGGCTAAAGTGGAGAAGGGCACTTCGGACAAAGAGCAGCGGCATCAGAAGGCACAAGAGGCCAGCTAAGTGACTCTCATCAGCAGTGCTGCAAACTCTGGACAGACAGGCCAAGAGAATGAGGGCAGGATGTGCACTAGCAAAGGAAGTAGGAAGGGAGGGTGCTGCTATCATGTGAGAGGAGATGCAGCAAGACGTTTGGCAAGAAAGGAGATCTCAAAGGAAATCAGGCTGGGGGAAAAGGATGGGACAAGAGATGAGGGGCTTCATGACAGACCAGTAGAGACTGGAGGCTGTGGTATGCTAGCCTCCTCCTAATTTGCCACATACTTCATGAGCCCTTTGCATAAAGTCCCATTGGCCCCGTTCTCTGGGGGGCAGTTCCTTTCTCCAAGAATGAACACCTTAGCTAGAACATATTCTCTGTCATGTTCAGCTGGCTCTCTGGATGGCTCTACCCCAAAACCTTGTAGTAAATCTTCCCTGGCCACCCTGTCTAGGATATTTCTTGCTCACCACCTCATCCCCCTCTAAGCCCTTATTTTGCATTGTTTCTTCAACTCTACCTCTGATCCTTTCACATTTACTTTTTGCTGCCTGCTCCATCCCCAAGGGTAGGGCCACTGAAGACTATTCAGGGACAGTGCATGGGCATGTCCAAGAATTCTGGAGCCAGAAAGACTGAGTTTGCAGCTCCGGTGGGCTCTTCACTGGACATGTAATGTCGCTTGACAATCGACTCAGCTTCAGTATTCTTATTTGGAAAATGGGAAGAATAAGAACAATCACCTCAGATGGTCAGTGTGATGATTGAGATCATGCGTATAAAGGACTCAGAGAAGGGCACGCATGTAATAAGGGACCAAGCTACATAAGATATTATCAGTATGTTAACAACAGTTGCAAATACTTTTTTTAAGAACTTTTTAAAAAAAGATTTTACTTATTTATCTACTTGAGAAAGACCAAGGATGAGAGAGCAGAAGCAGGGGGAGCAGCTGAGGGAGAAGGAGAAGCAGACTCCCAGCTGAGCAGGGAGCTTGATGTAGGACTTGATCCCAGCCCCTTGGGATCAAGACCCGAGCTGAAGACAGACGCTTAACCCACTGAGCCACCCAGGTGCCCCAAGTTGCAAATACTTCTTAAGAAGGTCTACAACAATCTCATAGTCTAAATGGTTGCCTAATTACAGTTCCATCCTTGAGATTAGAAAAAAATAATGGAGAATCTAATAATAATAGGATGGCTATTTGGAATGGTGCCAAAATTTCTTAAGACGACAAACTACCAGTGATACAGTATTTCCCAGGACATTTCTGCCACTACCTAAACTCTTTTATTCCACTCATGGTTTCTCAGTCATCCTGGTAATAGTAGGGTTATTTGGCTATAAGAAATGTTATGGCAGATGTTTATGGTCTCAGAGGGGGTGGGATCTGTATAAGCATTTAATTCCACAGCAAGATCCCAAATTAGTGTCATTATTCTGGAGAGTATAACAGGGTGAAAATTGGCCCACAAGCCTCATTGGGGGAATGAAATGATGAGCTGGCTATTAGATAACCTCTAATGATGTTTTGGTACACACTTAAAAGAGAGGACGCTCTAAATAATTCATAGTGGAGAACAAAAAAATCATAAGAGCCACAGAATTATATTTTCCATAAGACATAAAAGAATTTTGATAGAGTAAATTTAAATACTCTTTTAAAAATAAGTAATTGTCCATAGATTGAAGCAGAATACATTTCTTCACATATCCAAATTAGCAGACTGTAAAGATGGTTTTGTTTCAGGGGAGGAAAGTGGGATTTGGGGAAATTCCTTGCCTTGGCCCTTGGTCCAGCCTCGGCCGCCCCCTGGCCCCTCCCTGCCACTAGCATCATGTAGGCTCTGTGCTCATCACGGCAGGCCACTTGGGCCCTCTGTCCCAGATTCAGTCTCTTGTGGTTCTCTGATGTACAAGTGTGTTGCGTTCCTTCCTTTCTTCATTAACAAAACTCTGACTTTTTGAGCTTATGTAGCCAGCTGCTGCTAAAAGGAAATAAATCCAACACACATCAAAAGTGAGAACAACTGATAAGCTAAAAAGAGCTAGCCTGGTTTTATGCTTTTCTTGTTCTGCCCTGCTCTTGGCTGCCCTCCCAGGAGACTGGTGTCTCATAACATAATGCTAGTGGAACAGCCCTCCAGGATGGAATCGAGGCAGCCCAAGGACAACTTATAAGTTCCAAGGGGCAGAGGAGCAGGGCCAGATGCCTCACTCCTGTATCTGCCATGGAGCCCCAGCCGTCAGATGTGCTCAAGGAACTAAAGTACCAAGAGAAGACCACGATGTCAGAAGAAGTAGAATTTGTTTGAAATTGAACCCCAGGGACAGCGCTGGAATATCTGAGACAATGAGGATATGCAAGCCTTTCTGATGCCCCTGACATCACAATTTACCACAAAGATGTACCGAGAATCAAGCTCAATCTACTTCACCATTTTAAACAGAATTCTGAGTGATTGTTTTGCTTTCATAAGCCAGCATCACCCCTGCGACTATAGGTAGTTGCCTGAATGTCATTAAGTAAGAGAAATTAAGGGAAGACACTCAGATGAAATGTGGCTTCCCACCTTTCCCCTACCCCCTGGCTTGAGAGTATGCTGAAAAATAACTCTTTGAGGTTAGAAAATGATGATTTGAAGTTAAAAAAGGACTAGCATAATGTTTGGACTAACTGTAGGTACATAGCAGATGCTAGTTTAAAAAAAAAAAAGTGAAGAATGAATAGAGGGTATTGTCAGTCTTTGCTTAGTGGAAAGGACAATGAATTTCAGGGGCCATCTGTGAAGAGCAGTCTTGGGTGGTATGCAGCCAAAGAGCAGATGGAGAACAGGACATATGGTGGTCAGGCCAAGCAAGACTTGATCTAAGAGGAGAGGGCAGGAAACAGCTAGTCAGAGAATCAGGGCACAGGCTTTCTCCAAAGCAAAGACTAGCCCTTCACCAGTGTTTTACATTATTAGAATCACATATAAGGCTGTTTGATTTTAGGTTTAAAAAAATAGATATTTTCCTCAAAAGCAACACATAGAAGAAGGGGACAAAAGGGAGACATTTATTCTAAACAAAATGGCTGAAACAACTAACTCCACTTTCCGAATCACTTTGCTTCTGCCATTTGTTTTTTACATTTTATTTATTTTAAAGATTTTATTTACTTATTTGACAGAGATCACAAGTAGGCAGAGAGGCAGGCAGAAATAGAGAGGAAGGGAAGCAGGCTCCCTGCTGAGCAGAGAGCCCGATGTGGGGCTCAATCTCAGGATCCCAGGATCATGACCCGAGCCGAAGGCAGAGGCTTTAACCCACTGAGCCACCGAGGTGCCCCTGTTTTTTACATTTTAATGATTTAAATTTTTATTTCTCTTCAGTATATATTCATTTTTTAAACAGCTTTATTAAGATACATAATTCATATACCCCCAAATTCACTCATTTTAAGTCGACAACTAAATGGTTTTTAGTATATTCAGAGTTGTGTAACCTTCTCTCCCATCTCATTTCATAACATTTTCATTACCTTCAAAATAGGGCCTGTACACATTAGCAGGTACTACCCATTCTCCCCTCCTTCCCCACCTCTGGCAAACACTAATCGATCTACTTTCTGTCTCTTATTGTGTATTTTGGAAATTTCTAGTAAGGTGAACTGGACAATATATACTCTCCTTTTTCTGGCTCTTTTAACTTAGCATAATGCTTTTGAGGGTCAGTCCTGAGGTAGGTAGCTTCTGCTGGCTCACCATAGTTTTTTTTTTCTTTTCTAAAGATTTTATTTATTTATTTGACAGAGATCACAAGCAGGCAGAGAGGCAGGCAGAGAGAGAGGAGGAAGCAGGCTCCCTGCGGAGCAGAGAGCCCCATGTGGGGCTCAATCCCAGGACCCTGGGATCATGACCTGAGCCGAAGGCAGAGGCTTTAACCCACTGAGCCACCCAGGCGCCCCACCATAGTTTTTTTTTTATGGCTGAATAATATTCCACAGGATGGAGAGCTACACCTTTGTTTATTCATTCACCACCTGGTGGGCATTTGGATTCTTTTCACTCTGTGCTATTATTAAAAATGCTACTATGAACACTGGCATACCACTCTTTGTACTGGCATACATTCTTACTTCATTTAGATACACACCTAGGAGTAAAACTGCTGGGTCATTGGACCATATGCTCAATATTTTACATAAGCATACTCTATGCTTAACGTTTGGAGGAACCGCCTATTTTCAAAGCATGCCAGGCATTCTTGAAGTATGGAAAATGAAATTTCAGTCCATGCTCTGCTTTGTGAGGGACAGTGAAATAGTTTAAAAATAAGTAAGTAAATCAACAGGCTAAGACCATAATCTCAAAATACCTAGCACTTGTTTGAAAACAAACTACAGACACAGCATATTTTAAAATACCTTGGCATTTAGTTATTCAAAGCCATATCAGTGATACCAAGTGAACCTCAAGGTAGATGTGCTGGTCAGTAGCCTGGCCCATATCTGTTGACTCCAGCCTTTGCCTGGTGTGTTGGCACCTGTACTGAAATTCATTCTTCAGTGTTATTAAATGTCATGACACCAGGGAGAGTGGGCATGTGTGTGTAAATAAATGTAATCTTAACATTAGAAATTTTATTAGACTTGACTTGATGGCAGATATTTATCTTGCTCACTGCTATAACCCTTGTGGCTTAATCCCTGTGCTTAATCAGAGGGGCTAGAGAGGCAGCAACATTGACTGAAATGAAACTAAATTGCATTTAGCTAAAATTCTAAGAATTAAATTTTAATTTGCTATATAGAAACTAAAATTAATGTTGTATGCAAGCAAAATGCACCAATGGAAACCACATTTGGGTGTGTGTGTGAATGTGCACTGGGTACAGCTCTGAATTGTGCACTTTAATGCCTTGATGGAAGATCTACAAGCAATAGCCATTTTGGAAAATACATGGTGAATATTTTATGTTTCAGCAAGCCTCTTTCCCTGGAGGACAAACTTAAAGTACTCCTTTTATAACGTTCTCACAGAAGTCTACAAAGGAGAGTTAAAAGAGGACACACATTTTTGCAAACAGGTTTCATTCTTCCTGAAAAGATTTTAAAATCATGTATTCCTGCCCTGGGATTTGGTGGTCCTACACTAAACTCAGAAAGTAAAATACATCCAGTTCACCTGTCAGAACTACTTGGAAGAAAGGCAGTCACCTTCAAAAAAAGGCCTACCGCATGTAGTGACAAATGTCAGGTACAGTTTATAAAAAATTCAATACTATCAACAACTGATTGTTACTTTTCACCGATTCCTCAAAGCATACAGTTTAATCTTTAAATGTGAAGTAGAGACATATTTTTTCCCCTAAATACTAATAATATGACCATTTCATACCCTGGCTGTGCAAAGAAGCTACATAAGTCAAGAGGGTCCTCGTAACACACACAACTTTTTCTTACTTGAGAAGAACATGCTGTCCTGTAGATTTCCTTTCTCAATACAAAGTAAAATACATTTCAAAGATTACATTGATATTCTAGAAATACAATCATAAAATTTAAATCAACATGAATGGATATGATTTGTGAAAATTTATATGAACTGAAAAATATTTTTTTTCAAAGATTTTATTTATTTGACAGATCACAAGTGGGCAAGAGAGGCAGGCAGAGGGGGGGAGGTGAGCAGGCTCCCTGCTGAGCAGAGAGCCCGATGCAGGGCTCGATCCCAGGACCCTGGGATCATGATCTGAGCCAAAGGCAGAGGCTTTAACCCACTGAGCCACCCAGGTGCCCCTGAACTGAGAAATATTAAAAGGGAAAGTATCTAGACTTTCTGTTCATGCTTCAAAGCAATGTAGCTATCCATGTTTTATATTAAGAAAAACCAGAGGCAGTGCTTGGTATAAAATGTTCTGTAATCCTGGTTGAAATTAGCAATTTAAATTTGTTGAGTGAGGTTACAGTGCAATATCTAATGCGCAAATCAGAGATTTGAGTACTTGCATAGTTGTTAAGAAATGTATCAAAAGGCCATGGGTTAACAATAATGAATGTATGTTATAATATTATTATTAAAATATGCAATATTTGATAATAATTTATTTGTTTTACAAATGCATTGGGGGGTTAAAATTTTTCTATTCATCTGTGACAAACCATGAAATTCAATATCGCTCACCATGACCAATCCATGAAATTTGTCAACTTTGTTCCTGATTTTCACAGGGCCTTCCTCTCAGATGAAATGACCCGTTGAACTAAGAGCATAGCAATTTTTTCATCTACGGTAAATCAGTTGAGTTTACTAGGATTTATTATGTGCTTCAGACCTTGAGCTTCTTATGATTATGAACTATTGTGCATATAATCCCAAACTTATGGCAATTTATCTCACTATTTCTTCCCCTTCCTGAAAGAATTCTTCATTTCTAAAATTAGCTCTCAACTGCAGAGTTGCCAGAAGAAACAATCTATAAACAATGGGTTTGTTGAAAGTCAGAGTGGGTGAAAATTATAGGGAAATTGAAATCAAACTTGTTAATTACTTGTAGAATTTCTAACACAAAAGTCTCAAAATTTACCGAAAAATCAAGATTTATATATTTCTCTTACCAGAATCTTCCAGAAAAGAATACTTTACCCAATTTATGCTAAGAAATAGAAATATCATACTTTTTCCTATCCAAGAAACTAAGAATATGTAATTATCTAGTCTCTCAGGATAAAGTGACTATTTTGGAGGAGAGTTTAAACAAAGTTGTATTATTGTTTTATTATAAAATCTACTTCAACGTCTTCTACAATATTACCAATTCAAATGAAATAAACCAGAAAATTAGTCCAAAATTTTTAATTTCCCTAAATCTTATTTACTGTGTAAAATCTTTCAACATTTAAAAAATGCAATTGCTGAGTCTCTCCTTTGCTGTCCTGCCCATTGTTCCCTTCCAGTGTATTAATAAACTTCTGTCTCCTTTGTTCTGCCTTGAGTGCATTCTTTCACCAGATGGATCACCCCACAGTTGGTAGCCCTCACCCGGAGCCTTTGCCGGCCTGGGACTTACCCTGGATTCTCTGGGAACTTCTCAGGACTTTTCCCTCAGTGGATAGACTCTAGTATTCCTTGGGGGAACTGACAGCCTTGGAGAACTGAGTAACCAGCAGAAGTTACTCTTCCGTGAGGATCTGAAGCTCCAGTGGGAGCTTGTTCCCTTTTTGCCTCTGGAGGGTCCCTTCCCTCCCTCTCCTTTCTCTTTTTGGCTCTTCTGCTGTCTAACCCTAGCACACCTCACACAATAGATTTCTGGACATGGTGGGGGGCACTCGTTAGTGTAGTCTGAAGTTCTGAGGGTGAACAGGTGGGACTCCAGAGCCTGTGAGGGTGAAGGACCCCTTTCCTCTCCTCTCCTACTCCATCCTCCTGAGGCCTCCTTCCAAACATATGGTGGAATTGGTAGGGGCAGCTCATTCAGGGTGAATCCACACACATTACAAACTTGGTTGGGACCCTTTCCTGACACTGCCAACTCCCAGCTACCTTGATTCTTTCAGGCTCCCCCTTTTCCCTTTGTCCCCCGAGATTCAGCTGCCATTTTGATCTATAGACAAAAATGTTCCCACAAGTCTGAGTGAATTCAACAATTCTGTGTGAATGATGGTTCAACAACGATCCCAGCCCATACCATCAGAGGATCCCTCACCCTAAATCCCATGGACCAGGCCACCAGGGATTTTCACTCAAATCGCCTACCCACAGGTTAATATAATACCGTGCTCTGGTCTATATCTGCACAGAACCCCTGACAGAGCAACAAGTTTAGGTAGGAAGAGTGTGCCCCCTGTCCAGCATGAAAGAGCTACTGAAGATGAGACTTCCACCCAAATGCCAAAGATCTGTCATTGTTGATCTATCATGGGGGAACGTGGAGGACGCCTTAGGCAATAGGCTTGAGCAATGAAAACCTGAGTAAGGTAAAGGGTCCACAGTGACCACTGGGCAGAATGCAAACAAGCTCATTAAAGGACCCACCTCAAAATATCCATAGGCCCTGCTGACCAATGGGTTACTGAAAACACCACACAGCTACTAAAAAAGGAAAATTCCATGCTTTCCCATAACTGCCCACTCCTCTTAACTATGGACCCCCAGCACTGCCTCCTGGCAGACAGTCTCTCCTTTCCCCTTATGCCTGTTCCTCCCTTGCATTGTATTCAATAAACTTCCATCTCTTTTTCCCAAAAAATGCAATTACTGGGGCACAGAGCTGACTTAGTAGAGCACGCGACTCTTGATCTTGGGATCGTGAGTTCAAGCTGCATGTTGGGCATAGAGCTTACTTAAAAAATAAGTAAATAGACAGACAGACAGAAAATAAAAATGCAATTACTTATTCTTATTGTCACCTGACATTACTAACTCAGACACTACAGCCTAATACCAAAAAAGGCAAATGCATGGCAGATTAACTCAAAGTGTAGAAACATCAGGTTTCTTCCAGATTTGGAAATAATTTGGTATCAACTTTTAAAGTTTTTCTATTAGAGCAAAGGACTTCATATAAAATTAAAACTAAAAAATACTTTTAAAAAGTAAAAAGCCATTAGATATGATTTTCTTCTTCATAAAGTATCATGCTGTGTTTGAGATAAGCAACCCATTAATATAATCATTTAAACAACTCAAATAGTGAAGCTCAAGAGAATCCCAATCCTACTGAGTGAGGTCTTATAATCTCAATAAGATTGACCAATAGAAATATAACACAATTATTAGCTCATTTTGTAAAATGGCTCCATTCACAATATCGAAAATGCACTTCAAGATATTTCTACTTGCTACTTCACAAAAGTCAATAAGCAGAATGAAAATAACTTGGGGAGCCTGGGTGGCTCAGTGGGTTAAAGCCTCTGCCTTTGGCTCAGGTCATGATCTCAGGGTCCTGGGATCAAGCCCCGCATCAGGCTCTCTGTTCAGCAGGGAGCCTGCTTCCTCCTCTCTCTCTGCCTGCTTGTGATCTCCATCTGTCAAATAAATAAATAAAATCTTTTTTATTTTATTTTATTATTTATTTGTCAGAGAGAGAGAGAGCGAGAGCGAGCACAGGCAGACAGAGTGGCAGGCAGAGGCAGAGGGAGAAGCAGGCCCCCTGCCGAGCAAGGAGCCCGATGTGGGACTCGATCCCAGGACGCTGGGATCATGACCTGAGCGGAAGGCAGCTGCTTAACCAAATGAGCCACCCAGGTGTCCCAAATAAATAAAATCTTTAAAAAATAAATAAATAAATAAAATAGAAAATAACTTTAAGTCACATTATTTACATATCATAATAGCTAAAAAGAAAATATGTTTGATACTTACTGATATAACTCGGTTAAGGGTGAAGTCAAAATGACTAACGTTGTGAACAAATTATTACAATGTGTATGAATTTTAAAAATTTTATCATCTATATACTCATGAGGATTCAAGAGCTTCTGTGCAGATGTGCAAACTGACCATAACATGTTCTCAGTGCATATTAAAATTGTTGTGACATCAAGTCTGTTGGAAAGAAAAAGAAAATCATGATAAGCAAAATTGTTTTTCTGCTTGCTATATACACTATCATTCATATCTCTTATATTAAACATATGTAAGAATAGAGATATTTGGTTAGATACCAGAGCTTCAGAGATCAACGACAGATAGAAAGAACCAAAGCTTAGCATTTGAGTTTCCAGGTGTTAGATGACTCATATACCGTTATTGTTAGGAATGGTGATGTCTACCTACAGTACTAAAGTGTGTTGGGAGTGCTTTCCTTTCTTTCTTTCTTTTTTTAAGATTTTTAAAATTTATTCATTTGAGAGAGATACAGAGACAGTGAGAGCTCAAGAAGGGGGAGAGGGAGAGGGAAAAGCAGACTCCCTGCTGAGCTGGGATTCTGAGGTGGGGCTCCATCCTAGGATCTGGAGATCACCACCTGAACCGAAGGCAAATGGTTAACCATCTGAGCCACCCAGGTGCCCCTCCTTTTTTTTTTTTTTTTAAAGATTTATTTTGCATTTTTAGGATACTGTTCAAGAAGCTCAAGAGACATTCCTTGAAATTACGTCCAGCAAAAGAGGAGCCAGATTAAAAGAAAATTGCTAATATCCACATGTAAATGATAGGTAAAATTTTGATAGGAGAACAGTTTTCCTTATCCAACTATAGGCTGTCAAAAGAAAGTTGCAAGTTTGGGTAACATGTTTCTGCAGCAAATGGGAGAGGAAGAAAAAAATGAGACCAGAAGCACAAATGGAGAAGGCTATAGTTTCTGAAATTTTCAATATTGAATAAAGTTGTGGAAATTTTGTTGTATTTTATAATCTTATTCAAAAATTCATTTCTTTGTTTCTATCTTCCCTGTGTTTTAACAGAGACCCAAAGATCTTTTTAAAGATTATTTTGGTATATGAATGAATTATACAAACCTCAACTAATTTTTTCTTTTAAATTCAGTGTTCAAGAAATACATGATGGAAATCATAAAGTGATAAGAAAACAAAAAAGTATGAAGATTTTTTTAAATGACACTTTGGCCTCAAATTTATTACATATATAAAAATAAGTTTATAGATATATTAATAACATGTAACAGATATTACATATGATACATATGGTTTTAGTCATGTGACAGCTGGATGTCAATAGAATACTAAAAACATCAATAACTGCCTTTAGGTTTAACTGCAATTTGCATCCATTTTCTCTAATAGTTAATTAAGCAATTGCAAATGCAAGATATATGTACATACACATACACACACTGATTTCCAGAGTAACAGTGGTTTAGTCTTAACCATTCAAATAAAATTATTTATTTATTTTATCTTTTCATGCCATTTTTATATAGCCACCCAGAAAACAAAACCCAAAAGTCTCTATAGTACAGTTAATTAAACATACTACCCAGTAAATCTGATTTCACAAACATCTCATAATGACTCGCCACCTCATAGTCAAAAAAGATTTAAACTACCTAGGAAAAGAATGGAGGTACTCTTTGCTCTCAGAAAAAAACTTGCCATCTATTCTTCTGAGTTCAATGATTAAAAAAAAATGCTTAGTCAGTAAATCAAAACAGTTTTTGCAAAATACTGTATTTATGAGACACTGTAGCAGGACCTAAATACCCTTCAAATGCAGAGTGCTTTATAAGAACATGATCAGGAAACAATTCCTACTGAAAAAAATAAAAAAGCCTCTGGTATCTTTAGGTTCTTCCTAATATATATCTGAAGAACAGAGAGATCCTAATCACATCAGTGAGACAATTTAGAAAACAAAGCCTTTTCTTCATATGACCCTTGTTGTCTTTTATGCATGTTTTTGTAGTCATTGCCTAGATGTTTCACAGACCTGTGAAACACATTTCTGTGATTTCACATTCTATTGAACTCGCTTTTAGTAATACATAATAGAAAGAAAGGGAAAAAATAAAGGAGAGAAAGAAAGAAGGGATTAGAATATACTGAGACGAAGGAGTTTCCTTATGAAGATGAACTACACGATTTAAAAACTTAAAAACAAAAAGAAAAACTAAAATTCCCTGGTTGCCTAAAATTTCAAAGTCAAATTAACTGCCCATCCCAGCACTGCTGCTTTCTTCTCCATTTCAGGCTTCAATTTCCCCTCTTTATCTTATTTAATAACCTTTGTATATAAGTGTCTTAGACTGTAATACAGCTTGAATCATTTTTTTTAGAAACAAGTGGGTTCTATATACAATTTTAAGAAGAAAAAAAGGGCAAAGTTATTTTGATTGAAGTTCCACATTTCCACTTAAGTATCTCAGGAGAGTTGAATATGATTTCCTTTCAGATGTTAGAAACATGTTAAATATACAAGGAGTTATGTCATGAGATTCAGAATTACATTCTGCTTTATAACAGTTGATGAAAATGTTCTTGAAAAGCAATGGTTTTCACAACTTCAATTACCTGATCTGTGGAGTTCTCTTGTAACTGGGATGGGCCCGAGCATATCTGGAGGCCAGTAGACCCAAAGATTTCTCCAGCACTTCTGTGAGGATCACCTGGGCTAACTTAGGGGGCAGAATGGTCCAGAGATCATGATGAAGAGCACAGAAGAAATAATGCCACATCTGGAGTGAGAAGGAGCATCTTTCCCCCTGGCAAAACCACCACACATAAAACAATAGAATCACATCTTCCAAAATGTCAGTTTGCTTCCTATGAACATAATTAGTTCAGGCTGAAAGGAAATAGCTGGAGAGTCTGACACACTAGATGACCAAGAAAGATTTTTGACAAGATGTAAAACATCCTTATTGACAAAGGAACATATGTTTTATTTCAATTACGAGACCAGATATTCTAGTGCAAATCCAGACCACAAGCTTTTAACCTAGCATATCTTGATTTACCCACTCCCAGCCTGGGGTTTAAAATTTATTTTAAGCAATCAGCTTACAACTGCCAAACAAGT